>CATIWR010419431.1:0-28501 GCA_949677035.1 Omphalea diandra | reverse complement strand
CTTGAGACAAGCTTGACAGATTCTGCATTTAATGCTTGTCAGGATGAAATCGCGGTCGCTACTGCCTTTCGCGGTCGCGAAATCCAAATTCTTCAAGAGAAACCCTGTTTGTTTGTAACGGCTAGTCCACGTGGCATTTCCTTATTTGTTCAAACTGAAAATAGAGCCGTTATCCTTTACATACTTTCAGAAGTCGCGGTCGCGAATTTTTATTGCTCAGAACGCGACAGTCACCGCGAATTCAATTGCCAAAGTTGGTCAATTTCTTCCACAAGAATCGCGGTCGCTACTAGCAAGATCCCTTTGCGATTTTTGACTTCCAACAGTCTTATTGGACACTTGTCAGGCTGTGGTTGTGGACTTGCTTCCCTCTTGAATTTCTTTGAAAGTCGCGGTCGCGATTCAGACGAGATTCCTACCTCGAATTCGTCTGTGATGAAATGTCCTTTCTTTCTTCAAGGCTCGCGGCCGAGAATCACACTGCGATTCGCCTGCCTGATTTTTAACATGTCTTAACATGAATCGCGGTCGCGAATATGGAGATTGCGGTCGCGATTTCATGCTACTTCGAAATTCATTAACTTCTTTATTTCTTTTAGGGGGAATGATTCAATTCTGCAAAAACAACACTTATTTGAAACATTAGTGATGATCAATCTACTTTGTCAAGATCAAAAGAGGTTTTAATCATAGGATTGAGTATCCTAGACCAACAAAATCAACATTTGTATATCTATTTAAAGGGGAATGGGGTCATATGACATGGCATAAGGTAAACACTCATATCCATTCATCATATATAATCATTGAATGATGATTATCAAGCCCAAGATACATGGTCTATCTCAAATAAGCACCTATACCTAAAAGAAACACGCAAGTTATTAATTTCATCATAATGCAAGTAAAAGAAAAAAAAAGATTAAATAAAGCCATAATAAATATCTGACCATATCTATAAATGTTAAGGTACCTAGGTGTATCTAAGTCCATGACCATAAACATCTCAACATCACATGAAGAATATAATACTATCAAATAAGTGAGTTATGAGACATGAAGAAACATAAACATGAAATGCAAACACCTTGGAGGATTTTGATGGCATAAGGTAAAATCATCACAAAGAGGTCCTAAGCTTGATGAACCCTCTCCCTTTATTGCTCACAAAGAACATAATATCCATATGCATTGCTAACCAATTAAAAGGTTAGAATGTTACTCAAAAAGGGTTTAAATCATAAGCCAAAACATATGTCAAATAACACAATCAAAATGTAAACAAAAACCTATATGACTCTTATAGCCCTATGAGTGACAAAACCTCTCACTTGGTCATTGCTAAAAGGATGAAAAAATATAACCTTAAACATATCATGAAATGTGAAATGATGGAACACTAAAATTAAGACAACATTAACTGTGAAAATAACTTTATATCCATCCAAAATATCATCTTTCAAATGAATAGAGATCCTAGGCAACTTATGCCTTCTCCTATTCTATCAATTGAATCTTCAAACATCATAAAATATGGTTTAGAAAGGAAGAAATCTAAATAAGAAAAAGAATGTTGAACTAGGTTGGTCAAACCTATGTCAAAACTTTTTTTTTATCTTGACAATATAGATTAAAAGGTTCTAATGTCGTTTTTAGGTGTTGATCTTACAGAAATTAAGATAAGAACTCATTAGAAGTTGACTGGAAGCTTGAAGTGCCAAGTGTGGAAATTGTCCTAAAGTTATAACCAAGAATGTCAGGTCATGACCACTATTGATTTAAAGTTTGAAAATAAAAAGTCCAAAAGTGTTCGTAATGCATGTCGAGGTGGAGGTAGTGACTATGATCTTCAAACTCATTGGAGGGACTCCAGACATATAACCAAACAAAGCCATGTGTCAAGATGACTATTGCTTATTTAAAAGGCATGACAATAACTTTCGCATAGTGATCGCGACTTGTAAAAATCTAAGAACTCTATAGTCCAGTTTAATTCACAGTAAAGATAATGGCTAACCCATTCATTTCACAATCGCGACTTTCAACATGATTAAGAGGGATCTAACAACTAGTTTTAGATCAACCAATGTTGAATTGTCACGTGTGACTAGTCATTAGACATAATTAAAATTCACAACTATGACTTAATTAAATTTGGGGTGAAAAGAGGTTCGTGACAGTGATGCCTTGTCTCGACTATGACTTTCGTCTAAGAAGCATTAAATATAGTTTTATTTGTAATAGTTCTTTGATGGCGGAACTTATAAATACGCCACTAAATGGTCTTAAATACAAGAGAATAACAATTTATTATGGCTAAACTTTTACAAATTTATTTCTCAACTCTTTCTCTCTTTAATTCTTTATAAGTGAGTTGCTAAGCTTTGGTATGATTCATTAAACACCTTTTAGTTTGGGTTTTAGAGTGATCATTGAAAGAAAAATTTTGTATAAGTTAAGTGTGAGCTTTAGGAAAACACTTGTAAGGTTGTGTGAGAGCCTTGGAAAATACATTGTAAGTTTGGTGTGAGCTTGTGTAAAACACCACTTAGTTATAGTGAAATATCCAATTAGTGAATTGGGGAGTAGATGTAGGGTTTGTTAACACCTGAACCACTATAAATCCTATGTGTCTTATATTCTCCTACTCTTTCTTTTAAACTTGCTTCTCTAACTTAGCCTCCAAAATTTAAAATTTCCTATAAATTCAATCCTCCTTCTTAGTGCACAAGAGCTAACAAATGGTATTAGAGTGAAACCTCAATTCAAGGCTTAATTATGTGAGAAAAGATTGTGGAACAAAAAGGAATCTACTCACATCTCAATCCTTTCTTTGATGGATCTGACTATACTCATTAGAAGAATAGAATGGAGATATTTTTTAATAGTGATGTAGTGGTTTTATAGGACATTATTATTAAGGAATGGAAGCCATACACTAGAGTAGTTGATGGTAGTGAAGAATTACTCTCAAGAGAAGAATAGGTTGAAGCTTATAGGAAGTCAAATGGAAAAATAATAGGGAAATGGTAATTCTCTTAAGCTCCATATCAAGATAATAGATTGAAAGAGTCCAACATTATCAAATCGCCCATACAATATAGAGGGCTCTAGAAAACTACCATGAAGGTACAACTCTTGTGAAATCTAGTATATTAGAGATGTATGTAAGTGAATGAAAGCTTTTCATAATGAAAGAGAATGAATTGATCACCAATATGACAAATAGGCTTCAAGCCATTATCAATAATATGAAGACGTATGAAAGAATTCTCACCAAACATTAAGAAAACACTAAAATCCTTAAGATGCTCCCTATGAAGAAGTTTATGGCAAGGGTATGTAGCATTCAAAAGTCCAACAAAAAGATTAGGAAGGTGTTAATTGATATTTTTATTAGCAAACTTCTTACTTATGAGATGGTTTTCAATAAGGATGAGAAATGAAAAAGATAAGAGCACAAGGAGAAAAAGATGAAAAGAAGACTCTTGCTCTCAAATCTTTAAGCAAAGATAAAAAGGTGGAAGAAATCAGTAATGAAAGTGATGACAGTGAAAAGGAAGAAAGGAACTTTAAATGATCTCAAGGAGGTCTAGGGAGCTCATTATGAGGAGAAAAAGAAAGAAGGAACCTCAAAAAGACATCATCATCTAACTTAAAGGAAAAGAATAATGAGTTGACTTGCTTTGAATATAAGTCACATAAAATGCAAATGTCTCAAGCTAAAGAAGAAGAAGAAGAAGTGGGACAAGGAAAAAAAAGAGTTTTAAAGCTACATAAGATGATGATTCAAGCAAATATGATGAAGAATAAGAGGTTGCCAACATTTTCTTCATGGCTCAAAAGGATAACTCACATAAGGTAAGTATTTCTTCTCATTCTTATGATGATTATGATGCATTTAATGATGAGGATGATGAGCTTCTTAAAGCTATATCATTGAGATACAACAAGTATAAATCAAATATGAAAATTTATAAGAAAAATTATTCTAAACTTGAGTATGAATTTAAATGTTTAAATGATCTTATAAATGGCTTGAAAACTTCAAATGAAGAACTCGAGAAATATTTGTAAAATCTTTCCAAAACTCTATCCTCCCTTGACTCTTGAGAAAATAAAATTATTCCTTGAAAGGTGAAGTCATTGAGTTAAAAAAAACTCCATTTCTAGATTTCACAAAGGGAAAGAAGCTTTTAGATACACTTATTATATCTTAATGACCACCCCTTATGAGACATGGACTTGGTTTCAATTGGACTTCATCTTTTACATCCATTCTTCCCATTTTCATAAAAGCCTTTACACCTCAAACTTCTAGAACATAGGTGATTGGAAAGAAAAGTACTCCTAGCACTAAATCTCTTATGCCTAAGGCAAAGGAAAAGCTTCTTAAAGCTCTAGTCATGCATACATGTATACCAAAAGGCTTGCTTAAAATCACACACATAAAAACTTCTCTTCTTCTCCTCACCACTCTTACACATGCATGCATTCATACAGCTAAAGTGTCATAACTCAAATTGAATGACCCTTTGAACCCTAACCCTAAAGGACCCTGGGTACCTAAACAAAGATTAAATGGTTTTGTTTTGCAGGAATGCTTGGAAGCAACTAAGGAAGATAATGATTGGCATATGGTTAGTTGATGCTTAAAGCATATGATTAGAAATAGGAAGCTCTTCACATCCATCAAGGAAAAGAATGGTGGCAATGTCACTTTTGGGAATAATGCCAAAGGTAAGGTAATTGGCATTAGAATCATTGCTAAGAAAGGTTACTTTTTCATTGACAATATGCTTTTAGTTGATGGTTTGACGCATAATCTATTGAGTGTAAGTTAATTGTGTGATAAAGTCAACAAAATCACCTTTGACCCCAGAGAATGGTAGGTTACCACTTTGCTGGATAAAATGATAGTCTTTATAGGTGAAATGAGAGGTAATACATGCTAATTAACTTAGACAATTCAGCTAATCAATCTTTCAAGTGTCTTAAACATGCTAAAATGGATCTTTTATAAACATCAATCAAAAGAAGAGCTAGTAGAAGGTCTTCCAAAGCTCAAGTACACCAAGGACAAGACATGTGGACCTTGTAATATGGGGAAGCAACACCGAACATCTTATAAAGCCAAAAATGTTCTAAGTATGTCTAGGCCTCTTCAACCTATTCATATGGACTTAGTTGAACCTACGGGAAATGCTAGTCTTGGTTGATGACTCCTCTAGGTTTACTCAGGTTTCCTTCCTTACTCATAAGAGTGATACATTTGAAGCCTTCAAAAATTTTGCTAAACATATCCAAAATGAGAAAGGTTACTTCATTTTATCTTCTAGGAGTGACCATGGAAAAGAGTTCCAAAATGAAAGCTTTGAAAATTACTATTTAGAAAATGAGATTTCACATAATTTTCCTAGTCCTAGAACACTACAACAAAATGATGTTATAGAAAGGAAAAATAGAACTTTGGCAAAGATGGCAAGAATAATACTCAATTAGTACTCTTTACTGAATTTCTTTTGGTTTGAAGCCATTAATACAACATATTATATTACAAACCATGTTTTTAAAAAACCCAATTTGAATATGTTGGCCTAGTGCACCAAGAAAGGGGGTTGAATTGGTGGGAGATTAAAAATTTAAAAGTAGGTTAAGTTGTTTAGAGAGTTAAGAAGGAGAAGAAAAGATAAACACAAGATGTTTATAGTGGTTTGGGTGTTAACAAACCCTACGTCCACTCCCCAATTCTTCACAATTGGGTATTTCACTCAACTAAACTAGAGTTTTCAAGCTCACACCTAACTTATACATTTTATGTTTTATGGCTCATATATAACCCTTACAACTTGTATTTTTAGGCTCACAAAACCTCCCACGAGTGTTTTGGATAGGCTCATAAGTTCAACCTTCTACAAGAGTTTCGAAGATAGGCTAACTCTCAACCTACCTACAAAGGTGTTTAATGCTAACACCAAATAATCAGTAACATAGAATGAGTAGCAAATTGGCAAGAGTTTTGATTATAATAAATGAAATTCTCTTACATATGCATCTGTTTGGTGGAGTATTTATAGGCAACAACCACCAATGAGACATTACTCAAAAACAATCCTAAAATCTCCAAGTTGTGCTAAGCAAATTTTGCATTAAATATCTGTCAAGCAAAATTCGCAATGTGACTGGCATTTCGCTATCGTCATTTTCCAATTTGCATTGAGGAGCTAGAAATCATGGTAAAGAACCTCATTCTGTGTCTAACGGCTAGTCCATATGTTCTTCACCTATTGGTCGCCTAAGAAATATAGTCGTTATGTTTAACCAACTACTCAAAAGTCACAGTCGCGATTGAACTTCCTCTTGGGCATGGCAAAGACTGCAACTTCCTCTGTTTGGTGAGGAGACAACACTTTTTTTAGTCATGATCGCAACAGATCCTTTGCCCTCGCAATTTTTGATATTCCAACGGTTGCCTCGGACACTTGGCATGTTGTGGTTGTAGCTTAGGTTACCTCCTTACTATTATAAAATTTGCAGTCGTGACATAAGACACGAATGCTATTGCAAATTTCTTTGTGAGTCAAGCAAGCTTCCTTCAGATAAATAACAGCTACAAATTTATCTGCGAATTTTTCTAGCCTACCACTATCCATCCTTATTGCAAGGTCACAGTCGCGATTTAAAGGATACTAACTGTGAATTTGGACGTTCTTCTCAAAGTTAGAGATTTTGATTTCCATCCAACTACAAATGAAAAAAAAAATATTTTATAAACTGCAAAACAATACTTAAACAAAACATTTAAAACTAATCAATCTCCAGTGTCAAGATTGAAAAAGGCTTATGACTTAAGTTTAACCAACCTAGTCCAACAAATCTCCCTCTTTTTTATTTTGACAACTTAGATTGATTTTAAAGAAAATAAAATGCATGAGTTATAAAGTTTGAATGGTCAATGTCAATTAATCAAAGAATTCTAGTCACTGATCAAATAATCAAAGAATAATCAGAGAATTCTAAGTTTGAAAAAGAAAAGCTCCTATAGCTATTACTCCCTCTCAACTTATGCTTATTACTTATTGTCTCCCAATGTTATTCTCTCCTCCTTTGGCATGATCAAAAAGAGGGTAAATTTTAAAGAGTAAATGAAGTACATAAATTGAGATAGAGTAATCATACGGAGTAAATAAGTACATAAAAACTAACATAACATATAAATGGCAATCTCGTAATGTGAAGCAATGAATTGCAAAACAAACATTTTTATTTCTTTAATAGACTATGGGATCACAAGCTTTACATCAAGAAAATAAACGAAATAACAAAAAAAAAAAGAATCCTAAAGACAAACTAGAAGATAGGAGAATTAGCATCATCTCCAAAATCATCAAATTCTTTATTTGCCCCTCCACTTTGAGCTTCATCACCCTCTTTAACCTTTTGGTTATCCTCTTCTTTAGGTGTGTCCTCCCAATTTTCAAAATCTAAAAGATTGCAGGGAGTAGCACCTACTTCTCCTAAAGGTCCACCAGATCACTATATAGGTGGGAGAGGAGGAGAAATCCTCTCTTGATCATCCTCATCATTTTGTCAAGATTTTTATTGATGGAGGCAAAAATGATTTTGGCTTTTGATTTAGGTTGGGGAGCTAGAATAGGCTCGGCTCCCTCTTCAATGACTAGCTTTTTCTTTTGAAGGTTTAGGATGTCCTAGTTTCTTTACTCCAAAAGCACCTAATATGTATGTATATGAATCAGGGTATATGGCTTTAGCATTGATGAGATAGGGCATATCTAGAAAGTTTTGTGATGGAATAAGCTTCTTAGTGAGGAATTTTTCATTTTCCTCATTAAGAGCACCAACATAAATGATAGATGATAATGATATGGGAGGGAAGAAGAAAGTAACTCTTAGGTTTTGTACTCATATGGATCAATTGATCCACAAGATAGTAGCCAGTTTGTATTGGTTTGTTCTTGGTGAGACAAAAAAGAAAAGCAAGATCCTTTTGGGATACTTTCTCATTACCATCCCCTCTTGCATTAACAAATAAGGTGATGATATGGTCATGTAGCCAAGAGGGTAGGGAGCAAATGTATTTGGCCAGGGAGGTTTTGGGGTCTTGTTTGGTCTCAATAAAAATTTTGGACCAAAACTCAAAGTAGATAACATGAAGGATAAAGATGATGAACAAAATGTCATCCCCAACTTAAAGGTTAAAAAGATTTGAAAGTTGCTCAAACATAATGTAAAAAGGGTCCCTAAAGGCCCCAAATACTAACCCATATTGGCTAGTGTGAGATTCCACTCTCCAACTCAAAGTCACAGTGCAGATAAACTCCTAAACAATCTCCTCGTATCCGAGCTCATCATGGAAAATGAATTCATGCCATCCCAGATTTGAGAGATATGCATGGTTTTTATCCTTGATCCCAAAAGACTCAAGGAGAACTGTCGAGGGAATTTTCTTTAATAGGATTATCTTAGAAGAGTTTGCCTTGTATCGATCTTTCACTTCCTTTGTGATTCCTTTCATTATGTGTAGAGCTGGTGGTCGAAAAGGTTGTGCTACTGCCTTGCCTTTTTCTGCTCATGAGACTTTGTTGGGGGCCATTATGAATAAGGGATGATTAGAAGATGTTTGAGAGTAGGGAAGAAAAAAGATGAAGGTTTCTAGCAAGAGTGAATAGAAACATTGTTTCAAGGGTTTATATAGGCTAGGAAAGGGTGTGAAAACAGCCATAAATGGTCAAAAAATCATTTATAAGGAATACAAATGGTTATCAGTCAAATCAATTAAATATAGATAGTTACTTAAATTCTCAACTACAACCTTCAAGTCGCGACCCTTAATTATGAAATATCTGAGTAACAAATAAAAAATCCTTGAGAAACATCATGTTCAATGGTTAAAATAATTAAAATTTGAACAAATTCATGGTGGGGAATGAAAGTCACGCCCGCTAATTGATGGTTGATAGTTGAATCTGTAAATTGCGACTGTGAACCAAGGAGTAGCAATCGTGAATTACAAGGCAGAGAACATAACTATGAAAGGATAAGACTTAACTTTCTAGCATGTGATCCACATAATATATTGATGCTTAATTCATGCCAATTGGCATAGAAAGGCATAATTACACATAAAATTAAGACATCTAAGAGAAAAATATCACATACATCATACACATAACAATCAATCAAGTATGAATAATGCATCACACAAAGAGCATTCTAAAAGATCCAATTTTTGACTTTAGGGAGCTTTCATCAAGCATTCCCAACTCTCTCTTAATGAAGTTCATCCTTTCTTCATTAAGAGGTTTTGTGAAAATGTCCGCAAGTTGATAATTTATGTCTATAAATTCTAATACAACATCACCATTTTGGACATGAACTCTAAGAAAATGATGTCTAATGTTTATATGTTTGCTCCTAAAGTGTTGGATGGGATTCTTGGAAAGATTTATTGCACTAGTGTTGTCACATTTGATGGGAATGTGATCAATAACTTTGCCATAATCCTTTAATTATTATTTCATTTAAAGGACTTGGGTGCAATAACAACCCACAACTATAAATTCAGCTTTGATGGTGGATAGGGCAATCGAAACTTACTTCTTACTAAACCAAGACACTAAACACTCTCCTATGAATTAGCAAGTTCCAGAAGTGTTCTTCCAATCTAAACGATTACTAACATAATTCGCATCCAAATAACTTATGATGCTAAATGAATAACCTCTAGGATACCACAAACCTAAATGTAATAAGTCATGTAAATACTTGAAAATTCTTTTAATAGCATTTAAATGAGATTTTTAGGATAAGATTGAAATCTAGCACACATGCATACATTAAACACTACTATCAGGTCTAGAAGCAGTAAGATAGAGTAGAGAACCAATCATACCTCGATATTTCTTCTCATTAACCTACTTATTCGATTCGTCCTTGTCCAACTTTATGGTAGCACTCATTGGTGTTTTTGCTAATTCACATCCTTCCATGCCAAATTTCTTAAGAATGTCCTTTGTGTATTTAGCTTGGTTGATAAAGATACCTCCTTTGGTTTGCTTGATTTATAGACCAATAAAAAACTTAAGCTCTCCTATCATGCTCATTTCAAATTCCCTAGTCATACACGCAGAAAAATCCTTACAAAAAGATTCATTAGTAGCATCAAAAATGATATCACCAAAATAAATTTACATTATTAGTGGATCATGATTATGCATTTTCACAAACAAAGTTGTGTCAACCTTTCCCTTTTCAAAATTATTTTACAAAAGATAAGAACTAAGTTTTTCATACCAAGCTCTTGGAGCTTGTTTCAAACCATACAAGGCTCTATTCAATTTAAAAACATAATTTGGAAAAATATGTGATTCAAAACCATGAGGTTGTTCAACATAAACTTCCTCCTCAATGACACCATTTAAGAAAGCACTTTTGACATCCATTTGAAATAGTTTGAAATTCATGTGACATGAATATGCTAAAAGAATCTTAATGGCCTCTAATCTTATTATGGGGGCATAAGTTTCATCATAGTCAATTCCTTCCTCTTGGTTATAATCCTTAGCAACCAGTTTAGCCTTATTTCTAGTGATGAATCCTTGCTCATCTAACTCATTCCTAAACACCCATTTGCAGCCTACAAATAGGCCTAGGAACAAATTCCTGCACATTGTTTCTTTCAAATTGGTTAAGTTCCTCTTGTATAGCAATCACCCAACTATCATCACCAAAAGCCTCATTAATAGATTTTGGCTCAAATGATAAATAAAAGTAAGATTATTATCTAAAGTATTGAGTTAAGATATAGTACTTAGACCTGTAGATATATCACCAATGATTAAGTCCTTAGGGTGATACTTAGAAAATCTTCAATCTTTAGTAATATCTTGGTTTAATGATTCCACTTGTTGATGTTGGGGTTCTTTAACATGATCATTATCTATCTCTCTTGTAGTATACTTTAAATCAAATTTCTTAAAATCATAATGTTCTTTGCTTTGAAAGAAAATTGATGTTGTTTTCCCATTTGGCAAGGACCACGTGTCTTATTCCAAAGAACTTTAGCTTTGGAAGACCTTCCACTAGCTTCCTTTTTTATAAGCTTTGTAAGAGCACCATGCTAGCATGTCCAACTCTTTTACGCCAAAGCCAAGCTTCATTGCTTACCCTTGGCATTTTTTCCAAATGTGACATTTCCACCTTCTTTTTCTCTTAGGGCCAAGAATAGTCTCTTGTTGCCCATGAAGTGCTTTGAGCATCCACTATCCACATGTTAATCATTTGCTTCATTGGTGGCTGCTAAACAATCCTACACAACATAAGTAAATCATTTTTGCTTTAGTACCTAAGCATACTTGGGTCTTAAAGTGTTAGGTTTACAAGGATCCTCCAACCTGAGGTGTGCCTTCCTAATATAACAATAAATGTTTATGTGACCAGACTACATGTAATAGTGGCATTGGAATTTAGACTTATGAGTCTTTCTCCTATACATTTGGTATGAGTATGGGGTTTTCTGATACTAACATGATGACAATATGAACATGAATGAATAAGTGTAAAAGTAAATTTTATGTGTGTGTTTAAGTGAGCATGCATTTTATTGTAAATTTATGCATGATTGGCCTTCCTAGAAAAAGGCCTTGAACCTTGTTACACTTTTCCTTTGCCCTTAGGCAATAGTGGTTTAGTGATTTGAGCACTTTTCCTTCCAACCACCTCAATACTTGATGTTTGAAGTGTTGAGGCTCTAACAAATATTGTGAGTGAAGGTTTAAAAGAAAAGGCTCCATTGAAGCCTATACCATGCCTAACTAAGGGAGGTCTTTGTGATATAATAAGTGTATCCAAAGTTTCATTTCCCTTATGGAACTTAGAAATAGAGTTTATAAGCTCAATGACTTCACACTTCAAGGAGTCATTCTCTTTTCTGAATGAGGTTAGGGATGAAGATGACTTAGATAAACTCTTCATAGATTTTTTGAGTTCTTTATTAGAAGCCCTCAATTTACTTACAAGACTGTTTAAGGATTTAAACTCATCCTCTAATTTAGTACACTTCTTCTTGTAAGATTTCATTTATGACTTATATTTGTCACATTTCAAAGTGAGAGCTTCTAAAAGCTCATCATCTAGCTCATCAAATTCAACATAAGAGTGACGTTAAAAGCTTACCTCATTTGATGAATCTCCTTGTGCCATAAAGTATAATTTTGCTTTATCTTCATCACTTGAGCTATCATCCCAAGTGGCTTTGAAGCTTTTCCTTTTCTCTTTGTCCCCTTTCCTTTTCTTCTTCAATTTGGGGTAGTCATATTTAGTGTGGCCTTGGTTGCCACATTCATAGCAAGTGACATCACTCAATCTTTCTTTGAGGGTTAAAGTAGTTTTATTAAAGCTTTTTCTTTCCTTTCTTTTTCTAATCATCTCCTTTGTTCTTCTTAAAAGCATTGCCAGCTCCTCCTCCTGTTTGTCACTTTCCTCTTCACTTGAGGCCACTTCAACTTCCTTCTCCTTTGATGAAGACTTGAGAGCTAAAGTTCTTTTTTCTGGTTTTTCTGATTTATCTCCTTGCCTTCTCATCTTCTTCATTTCTTCATCCTTCTTTAAGGCTAGCTTATGAGTTAAGAGCTTGCCTATTAAAACATCAGTTGGCACCTTTCATATCTTTGGATTGGACTTTTAGATACTACACACCTTAGCTCTAAACTTTTTAAGAGGTAAAGTTTTAAGGATTTTTGAATTTACCTCATGATTGGTGAAAATTCTTCCAAACTTTTTCATGTTTGTGACAATTGTAAGAAGCTTATTGATCATATCAATGATGCTTTCAACCTCCTTCATCAAAAATAGCTCCCACTCTATCACATACATTTCAAGTCGGTTGGATTTCACCAAGGAGGTGCCTTCATGGTAGTTCTCCAAGGCCTTCCAAATCCCATAAGTTGTAAGACAATGTTGGACCCCTCCAATTTCCTCTCTTGAGAGAGAACTTAAAAGGATTGTCATAGTTCTTTTGTTTCTACCATTAGATCTCCTATGAGCTTCAACCCACTCCTCTCTAAGGATCAATTCCTCACTTTCATCCACCACTTTAGTAGGTGGTTTCCACTCCTTTGCTATAATGTCCCAAAGGTCTACCACATCGCTATCTAAGTAGATTTTGATCCTATCCTTCTAATGAGTATAGTATGCTCTATCGAAATATGGCTCGACATGAGTGTGGATTCCTTCCTATGCCATGATCTTTTCCCACACAATTAACCTTTAGAGTGAGACTTGGCTTTAATACCACATGCTGGCCTAGTGCACGGGTTGAATTGGTAGGAGATTAAAAATTTAAAAGAAGACTAAGGTGTTTAAAAGGTTAAGAAGGAGAAGATAAAATAAACATAAGAGGTTTATAGTGATTCAAGTGTTAACAAACTCTACGTCCATTCCTAAATTCTTCACAATTGCGTATGTCACTCAACTGAATTGGTGTTTTCAAGTTCACACCAAACTTATACACTTTGTATTTTATGGCTCATACACAACCCTTACAACTTATGTTTTTAGGCTTACACAAAACCTCTCACAAGTGTTTTGGATAGGCTCACACTTCAATCTCTTATAAGAGTTTTAGAAGCTAGGCTAACTCTCAACCTACTCACAATGGTGTTTAATGCTAGCACCAAACATTCAATGAGTAAGAAGAATGAGTAGCAAATTAGTAAGAGTTTGGTTACAATAAATGAAATTCTATGGCATTTACATTTGTTTGGTGATGTATTTATAGGCAATAACCACTAAAGAGATGTTACTCAAAAATAATCCCAAAATCTCTAAGTTGTGTTAGGCAGATTTTGCATTAAATGCCTGTAAGGCGGAATTCACTGTTTGACTAGTATTTCGCAGTCGCGATTTTTCAATTTACACTGAGGAGCTAGAAATTGCAGTAGAGAAACTGTTTTATGTCTAACGACAAGTTCATGTATCCTTCACCCATTGTTTGTCCAAGAAATATAGTCGTTGTCTTTAACCAACCACTCAAAAGTCGGTGTCGCGATTGAACTTTCTATTAGGCATGACAGAGACTGCAAAGTCCTTTGTTTAGTGAGGAGACAACACTTTCTTAAGTCGCGATTGTGACAGATCCTTTGCCTTCACGATTTTTGATATTCCAATGGTTGCCTCGAACACTTAGTGTGTTATGGTTAAAGCTTCGGTTCCCTCCTTACTATTACGAAATTCACGATCGTGACATATGATGCGAATGCCACTATGAATTCCTCTATGAATCAAGCAAGTTGAATCATGGTTGTGAATTTGTCCGTGAATTCTTCTAGCCTAGCTCTATCCATCCTTATTGCAAGGTCACGGTCACAACTTAGGGAATACTGATAACAAATTTTGATGTTCTTCTCAAAGTTGGAGATTTTGATTTTCATCCAACTTCCAATAAAAAAATATTTTATATACTGCAAAATAATATTTAAACAAAACATTAGAACTAATCAATCTCAAGATCAAAAAAGGCTTATGACTTAGCTTTGACCAACCTAGTCCAACATAATAAAGCCTCTTATGAGTTATGGAATGGCGAAAAGCCTAAGATTTCATACCTTAAAGTATTTGGTTGCAAATGCTAATATCAAATACTAAAACAATATTTAAACAAAACATTAGAACCAATTAATCTCCATTGTCAAGATCAAAAGAGGCTTATGACTTAAGTTTGACCAACCTTGTCCAACATAATGAAACCTCTTATGCTTTATGGAATGGTAGAAAGCCTAAGATTTCATACCTTAAAGTATTTAGTTACAAATGCTAATATCAAATACTAGATGAGAGGATTGCTAAAACCAACTCATATACACAAAAATGGTTTTTAATGTGAAATCATGTATCAGGTCATCCAAGTGCATGACACTTATGATTGTAGCCATTCCCTTGTAGAGTATGAGAAGGATACAATTTTCCCTAGTAAAATTGTGCCTTATTCTCAAAATACTAAGAACAAGCCTGTAAATTTTGCCTTAAAAATCAATAAAGACATTTTTCTTAGCTATTTCACCTCTAACAAAGGTTATAGGGTATTTAACAAAAAGTTAATGTTAGTTCAAAAGTCTATAAATGTTATGTTTGATGAATCTAGTCAACTTGATATTGGGAAAAGTTCTCTTATTGATGATCTCATAGGTGACATTGAAAAGTTAGAGCTAAATCAACACCTAAGGAAAATGTGATTGATCTTAAGAATCATGAGCCACCATAAGTAGAGCAAGCCTAACCCCAACTAGATGAGAACTAAGCTCAAGAACTCTACAAAGATTGGAAGTACTCCAAATATCATCCCAAGGATCTAATCATTGGTGAAACATCAAAAGGAATAAGTATTAGAGCTTAATTACATGCATTATATAATAATCTTGCATTTATGTTTCAAATTAAGCTAAAATCAATTGATACTTGATGATGAAAATTGGGTGATTACTAAAAGGAACTCATGGCACAGTCACTCTTTTGAAAAGTTCTTAAATATCTTTAATTTTCTTTTGAACAAGAGAATTTTGAAGATTATATTCCATTCTTAAAATCTTTATTTCTTTTGATAAAAAATTTATTTGTTTTTTATTTTGATTAACAAAATTAACATCGGGATAAATAGAAGATTCTTGCAAAAGATTGATTTGGTTGAACAAATTTAAAACAAATTTCTTTTCCAAAAATATTTTTGGTAATCCTTTTTCATTTACATTAAAATGATAAATAAAGGTGGTAAAAGGATTTCCTAAAATTACTCTAGTTGTGATATTTTTGGATAAAATAAATTGTGATCTAAAACAAATCCTATCACAATAAATATTTGCATTAGAAAGTTTATAATTAACATTGAGCTTCCCATCATTAGCAATGTGTTTTTGTAGTCTTTTCATAATAAATGGTTGGAATTAACTCTTCTTGTATGCAGTTCATATTTGCACCTGAATCAATCATAGTCGTAGTGTTTAAATGAAAATCATTATTAACAACAAGATCAATGATGACAATCCACTTTTGATAATTTATTTTTGAAATAATGTTTAAAATTTTTTCAGTAAGAATGTCTTTAACTTTTCCAGAAACTATATAAGAAGTACTAAGATGAGAAATTTGATTATGAATAATATTCAAAACATTATATTTTAAAATTTCTTACTTTATTAAACTATTTTTAGTTTTTAATTCTAAAATATCTTTTTTAATATTGTTAATTTCTTCTTGTTATTCAAACACAATTAGAGGAAAAATCTTTTTATCAAATCCTTTAACCTAAATCTTATTTATGAATTTTTAGAACTAACTGACCAACACACTCACAACACAGATGTTACTCAAGAACACAATAAAGGTTCTAATGCCATTAGCAGTGGAAGCACCTATGTATAATAAAATTCAAAATATTAAATGTGAATGCAAATAAGCTTACTGATGTGCAAGGTCCTTTATAAAAGGCGAACACATAGCATACTTAGTGATGGATGCAATAAATCAGAAAAGAAATACAGAAAGAGAAATTTATTTGATAAGAAAATATTACAATGGAAGCAAAATAGGCATAACAAGTGAGATGTTTTCTTCTCTATCTAAATTTTGCCTCTTTACAACAGACTTCACATATTTATAGTGAAATAAATGGACTTAATAAGTTTTGAAATCCATAAACTTATCAAAGTTTGAAATTGGTAATGGACTACAGCTAGAAAATTCTTAACAGATGGTCTAGTTGTCTTTTAGAGATAGTGAAAGGACAAACATTATCTTAAAGGAATCTTAACTTTAACAGGTGTTAAAAGTAAAATAATTAACAGGTGGAATTTTAACAGGTGTCAAAAGTAAAATATTTAACAGGTGGAATCTTAACGTGGATTTAAAAACTTTAAATAATGGTAGACAAGATAATTATGAAAGACTGAGTTAGATTCCATAACAGTCATCCTTATTACTTTAGGCATAGTCAGAATTATCACTGTCATCTTCATCATCTCCAAAAACCTTAAAGAGTGCTTTTAACAATAATTGTTTATATTCTCTCTTATCCAAAGCTGAGGAGAGCATTGCCTGTAGCTTACTTTTTGTTGAAAGAAATTTCATTTGTTCCAAACTACAACTAGGAACTATAGTGGTTTTGGATTTGAACATATTAATAACGGCTTTTTTATTAGTTGGATCATTTTTGAAATTAATCCACTATTTAACATTGAAATGTCTATAAAGTGTGATTACTTCATGATCTAGATCCCATTCTGTAGGACAAATTTTAGAGGTCTTAAAATTCTATGTTAAGATCCAAGGGATTTTAAAAATCGAAGTGAAGGAAAGTAAAGGTTTTTGAGTTGATTTTTTAATCATTTGAAGAAATTCATGGAAACCTTCCTGAACAACCATGGGACCCAAGGTGTGTACCTAGCTAAAATAGAACCACCATTCTTGAAACCATATTGGGAAAGTAATATTCAGTCTTTTATTAAAATAAAGAACCAAGAATGATTAAAAGGCTAAATTAAAAAAGCAATAAACCATGCTTATTGTTAATCAAGGTAAGAGTAAGTATGGGGATTAAAAGTTTTGGAAAATTTTTTGTTTGTATGGATATTATTCCAATCTCGAGTAGATAAAACTCTCAAAATTTTACATTTTGAATAAGAGATCTTAATTGCTTCAGAATCATCCATAACATGTTCGATTTCAACAAAGTTTGAGTCAACTAGGATAAACTCATAGAAAATTCGAGTTTCATTAGGATGGTAAGGAAAAAAGTAAAAGTTTGGTTTGAATAATTTTTAAATGGTTGGAGGAAAAGAGCCTCCCAACAATTCAGGTTCTATGAAATAAATTTTTAACATGTAGGGCTTTTAAAAATAGGAACATATCTCTTTCTCTTGGGCTACAACTTGCAAAAAAAGAAGAGGTTTTTCTTTATTTTTATACTTATTTTTCTTATTTTTCTTATTTTTACTAGATGAAAGACCAACAGAAGAAGATGGAAGATTAACAAGAGTAACAGGTGTCTAGGAGAAGATGAAAAAGCCAGTAGTAATTCAGGAGTTGAGATTTTCTTTTTTGTAATAGACATATCTAGTTCTTCAAACAGAATAGTAAAATAATTACTGCTCTGATTTGCCCTACAAAAATTCTCTTGTTAAAAAATCAGGAAGAGAATTTGAAATTCCTTTAACATATTCAATATCAAAATCAAAATTATTAAAAATTGCTTGCCATCTAGCAAAAACTTGTTTAGAAAAAATTTTTGTGATGTCCTTTTCTAAAACATGCTTTGCAGTAGAATAATCAATTCTTAAAAGGAATTTTTTATTTGTTAAATCATCTTCAAACTTAGTAATACATAAAACTATAGATAAAAGTTCTTTTTTTATTATAGAATACTTCCTCTGAATATCATTTTATAAGTCTAAATGGTATCTTACTAATGACTCATTGGGTTGGCTTGAAAGTTTCTATTTAAGAATTCCCCCAAAACCCTTGTCAGAAGCATCAGTTTCAACAATAAGAAAGGCCTAAGGGTGAGGTATGGATGAACATAGGAGTTTCTTAACATTTTGTTTAATGGTTTTAACAATATTTGAATGTTATGAAGTCTAGGCAGAAGCATTTTTCTTAAGACTCCAAAATAAAGTTTTGTAAAGTAAACGAATATCCTTATAAAAATCAGCAATATAATTAATACAACCTAAAAATTTTTGCAGTTGACTTTTGTCTTTAATTTCATCAAGAAATTTGTTAGCAAAATCAATTGTGCGGTCAATTGGTTTAATAGTTCCTTGAAAATTTGTGTGACCCAAAATTCTAATTTTTGTTTGAAAAAGTTTGATTTTGGTGTTGAGACCACTAAGCCATTATCCTAAATGATCTTGAGAAACTTATTCAAATGTGACAATTGTTAATCAATAGTTTTTGAAAAGATTAATAACAATCACTTAAAATATCATTCATAATTATTTGAAATTCAGAAGGGGCATTTTTAAACCAAAAGGCATAACCTTCCACTCAAAGTGGCCTAAAGGAACATTAAAACTAATTTTATACCTATCAGATTCTTTAATCTGAACCTGCCAAAAACTAGATTTCATGTCAAATTTTGGAAAAAATATTAGCATCATAAAGTCATTTTAACAAATCTCTTTTATTAGGTATGGGGTACCTAATCCATTCTAAAACCTTATTAAGAGGTTTATTAGAACAACTCCAAGGAGATAAAGATTTTCTAGTGCGTCCTTTCTCTAATAATTTTTTTATCTCCTTTTGATAGTGAGCTTGGAGTTCTTCATTCATATGAATAGTTCTTACTCTGGTAGGAATATTCCCTTCATCAAAGTCTTTGATGTAAGGTAAAGTAACAATATGTTTTTTTGTTCCAAAAAGGATTTGGAACAATGGCACAAACACTATTTTGAAAAAATTCTTAAATGTCTTTAATTTTCTTTTGAACAAAAGAATTTTGAAGATTATCTTCTATTCTTAAAATTTTTATTTCTTTTGATAAAACATTTATTTGTTTTTTCTTTTGATTAACAAAATTAACATTAGGATAAATTGAAGATTCTTGCAAAAGATTGGTTTCTTTCAAAGAAATTGGTGGAACAAATTTAAAACAAATTTCTTTTCCAAAAATTTTTTGGTAATTCCTTTTTCACTAACATTATAAGGATAAATAAGGGTGGTAAAAGGATTTCATAAAATTACTCCAGTTCTGATATTTTTTGGATAAAACAAATTGAGGTCTAAAACAAATCCCATCACAATAAGAAAAAAGTTGATTAATATGTTACTTCCATTTATATTACAAAATATAGATGGAACTATTATTATCCAAACTTTACATATGTTGCTTTAGTAGGTATGTCAGAAAGATTTATTGGAAGCATACTTAGTGATGGATGTAATAAATCAGGAAAGAAATACAAAAGGAGAAATTTACTTGATAAGAAAATATTATAGTGGGAGCAGAGTGTGCGAAACAAGTGAGATGTTTTCTTCTCTATATGAATTCAGCCTCTTTACAACATACTTTACATATTTATAGCCTAATAAATGGACTTACACAAGTTTTGAAATCCATGGATTTAACAAAGTTTGTAACCCGTAGTGGACTACAGCTGGAAAATTGTTAACATATGGTTTAGTTGTCTTTTATAGATAGTGAAAGCATAAACATTATCTTAAAGGAATCTTAAATTTAATAGGTGTCAAAAGTAAAATGATTAACATGCGGAATCTTAACATGCATTTAAAAACTTTAAACAATGGCAGACAAGACAATTATGAAAGACTAAGTTCGATGCCATAACAATCATCCTCATTGCTTTAGGCATAGTCAGAATTATCACTGTCATCTTCATCATCTCAAGAAACCTAGAGAGTGCTTTTAACAATAATTGTTTATATTCTCTCTTATCCAAATCTGAGGAGAGCGTTGCCTAGGCTTACTTGCATTCACATTTTTTTAATGTTATTAATGATGATAAAAAATGACCTTCTTTAAGAGATATTAAAAATATTCAATTTCAAAATAATTACACAAATCGAATTTTACATACCATTGCTTCTCAACTTGATAGGATAGAATTACAACATTTTTCAAAAGCTTCATCTTCTAGAAATCATCTTATTGTTGATCCAGCAAAACCCTTTTTCCAACCAATGCAGTTACCTAATGATTGTAAATTATCTTTAGAAAATGATATTTTACAAAAAATTCAAGATAAATTAAACTCTTTTCATATTTCTACTAATCCTCCTCCTATTCAAACACTTCCATCCAGGTTTTTTGTCATTTCTAAAAATTAAAATGAAGAAATTCAAGAAATTGAAGAGCAATTTCAAGAACGATTTTCTATGAATGAAATTTTTCATAAAATTTTCCTACAATAAGAAACTTTTACAAAAAAAAACTCACTCTTTCAAATGTTCAGTTTGAGGAACATGGTGAAATGGTACAATCCAGATATGATGGTGATGCCATTTATAAATGGAATACAGATGGTTTAAATGAATATCTTATTTTAAATATTTTACATGAGATGGCAATGGCTGCTTCAGCCTATAAGTCTAAAGGGCAGTCTGATCCTAATATTGCTAAACTTTTAATTTTTGGTTTCACTGGTTAATTAAAAGGTTGGTGGGACAATTTTATTAGTGAAATAAATAAAACTTTTCAAATGGAAAACTTTTCAACTCCTTAAAGACCATGATATGATGTCTCCATCTTCATCTCAAATGGAAAACTTTTCAACTATTAATATGTTTTAAAAACCTTTTTACAATTGATAAAGAACTATTAAGAAAAGAAATAGGACAATATTATAAAAAAGAAAAATGGAATTGGTTTGTTGCTCACTTTGATGAAAGTCAAAGAAATAATTTAAGAGATAGATAATATGAATTTTTAAATTCTATTAAATGTAATATTCCATATTTTATTTGGTTTTCTCTTTATTGTAACTTAGAGGGTATTAATTTTCATTTAAAAGAAATTAATGTTAATGAAAGGGTTTCTCGAACAGAAATTAATATTCTTGTTCTTCTTCAATAACATTAATCCTTTCCTCACATTTTGGATTTAACAAAATTCATAGACTTCATTATATCTTTGGTATCATCTTCTTATTCTTCCACCTCAAATGCTCAAAATTCTATGTTGGAGGATTACTCTTCAGATGTTGATATAAACTTTGAAGAAATGAACATAGCCCAGATTGAAAATCAACTTCATAACTAGTTTATCCCAAAGAAAGATGTTAATTCTATTTACAAAATTGGTTCATTTGATGTTATGTCTGATTATGCTATTAAGCAAACATAACAAACAATTTCTTTAAGTCATGAATATGAAAATATTCAATTACCTTCTCCTAATGTTATTTTAAAGTATCAAGAAAAATAAAATTTATTCATCTTGGTAAGGTGTAAGTTATTGTTAAGCCATTGTTTAGACTTGGTCTTGATACTCCTGTGATTTTATGTTTAAAAGATGTTAGTCATCAAAATTTTTCAAACACCATTTTGGCTATGGCTAAATCTAATTTGGCTAATGGCCCAATCTATTTTAATTGTTATCCAAACTTTTCTATTTCTTTTTTTTATGGAAAAAATTTTGGATACTTTATCTCTAACTACAAAGTTAAAAAAACATTAATTTTGCTGTTAATTCAAAATTTGTTGTTATTATTAATAAAGTTTACTATAAGGTTATGACTACCACTATAAATCCTAAATCTAAGTGTAAATTTTTAAGAAATGAGACTTTGGTTTTTGAAGCAAACTCTCAACATAGTAAGATCCATGTTCTTAAAAATTAAGATGGCATGAGCTTAGTTAAGCTAGAGCTTGGAATCTTGAAGATATTTTTAACCTCAAACCTATTAAACCTAGTTCAAGTCTGCCTAGTATTTTAAAGAGATCTAATGGATCTATTCAAATTCAATTTTCTCCTACTATTTCAAATGTTTTAGAATTTCAAAATAGTATAAGATATACCTCTAGACTTCCTAGGAGTCCTTTTACTATTTTCACTCCTATTATTATTCCTGCTCAAAATTTTCAACCATGTGATTCTTTTAGGGAATCACCAACTCAACTTCAACAAGTTGATTTTCAACTAACATCCCCACACCCATTTATAGGGAATCAAATCAAAGATCTGATGAAGAGTCTTCTGTCCCTCAAGACCAGGGTATGATGTCTTCATCTCCATCTCAAATAGAAAACTTTTCAACTATTAATATGATTTCAAAACCTTTTAGTAATACCAAAGATCTAATGTAATATTCCTTTATGAAATCAACTAAATGACTTAATAGTTCAAAATTCACAAAATTTATAGCCTAATAAATTGAAAACTTTTCAACATATACCTATAACACACATAGTCAGCAGCGTTATTAACATAGAAAGTAGAACAACTCCAAGGTGATCAAGATTTTCTAATAAGCCCTTTCTCTAATAATTCTTCTAACTCCTTTTCACATGAGCTTAGAGTTCATTGATATGAATGGCTTTAACTCTGGTAGGAATATTCCTCTCATCAAAGTCTCTGACGCAAAGTAAAGTAACAATATCTTTTTTCTATACCAAAAAGCATTTGGGACAGTGGCACAAACACTTTTTGAAAAAGTTTTTCAATATCTTTAATTTTCTTTTGAACAAAAGAATTTTGAAGATTATCTTCAATTCTCAAAATCTTTATTTCTTTTGATAAAAAATTTATTTGTTTTTTCTTTTGATTAACAAAATTAACATCAAGATAAATAGAAGATTCTTGAAAAAAGATTGATTTCTTTTGAATAAATTGGTTGAACAAATTTAAAATAAATTTCTTTTCCAAAAATATTTTTGGTAATTCCTTTTTCGCTGATATTAAAAGGATAAATAAGGGTGATAAAAGGATTTCCTAAAATTACTTCAATTGTTATATTTTTGGATAAAACAAATTGAGATCTAAAACAAATCTCATCACAACAAATTTTTGCGCTAGAAAGTTTATAATTAACATTGAACTTTCCACCATTAGTAGTGCAAAGTTTTTCTATAGTTTTTTCATAATAAATGGTAGGAATGAATCCTTTTTGTATGCAGTTCATATATGCACCTGAATCAATCATAGTCATAGCGTTTAAATGAAAATCATTATTAACAACAAGATCAACAATGACAATCCACTTTTGATAATTTATTTTTGAAATAATGTTTAAAAATTTTTCAATAGGAATGTCTTCAGCTTTTCTAGAAAATGTATAAGAAGAACTAAGCTGAGAAATTTAATTATGAATTATATTCAAAACATTATATTTTAAAATCTCTTGCTTTATTAAATTATTTTTAGTTTTTAATTCTAAAATATTTTCGTAATATTTTTTATTTCTTTCGATAATTCAAACGCAATTGGGGGAGAAATCTTTTTGTCAAATCTTTAGAAAATATCATTAATATCATATCTTTCGAAGTTTTCAATAAGTTTGTCAATAACAATTTTTTTAATTTCAATGGATATTCTTTTTGAATTTTAGGATTTTCAATTTTTTCAATTGCATTAAAAAAAGAGAAGTATCTTTAGTAATAACATTAATAGTTTTAAGATTACAAATACAAGGACCTTGACATTCACAATCTTTTTTTTTTTTTATCCAAAAGAAACTTGTTCACTAGAAGATTGGATAGCAAAAATTTCATTAAAATCTTCATTTTTCATATTTAGAAGAACCAGACAAAACTAATAATCATCTGCTCTTTTAATTTATCAGAAATTTGAATAGCATTAATTTTGTCTTTCATAAAATATTGACTCTTAAAATGACCAACTCTTCCACATTTAAAGCAAACAGGAGCCACTTATTGTTTTTTAGAAGATTGTTTTCTTTTGGTCCTAGACTCCTTGTTTTTGGAAAATGAACGCTTAGAGGAAAAAGGTTTTGAAGATCTATAATATTGATCATTTGAAAAAGATTATTTAGATTTCTTAAAATTCTTTTTTGAATTTTTTTTATTTTTTGATGAAGGAGGAATAAGTTTTTCATAACCACATCAACTGTAAAAACTTCCTAACTCTTTTTGTTTACTTTTCATTTCTTGTTTTATTTTAGCATTAAGTTTTAAATTAGTGCAAATAGTGAGTCTTCATTATTAATATGATTAATAATCTAACCATAAGTTAGAGTGTCATAATTTATTATGCCACCTACCCCCCTTATTTGCAAGCGTACTTTCACAACGAATAAAGTTGGTAATCCAGAAATAAATCTTTCTTTCCAAAAAGTATGATAATAATCAGTTCTAGTGAAAAATTTTATAAGAAAGACATCTTTGTACCACCTAAAATTAGAAAGTTTTGGACAACTAAATTAGCCAAAACTTCAGATGATCGAGCTTGAAACTGTTTAGGATCACCTACAAAACTTTCAGTAATTGAAAACATTAAAGTTGCCATAACATCAGGCTCATTAGTGTTAATAATACCTTAGCCTTCTGTTTTAGCAACAACTTTAGTAGCATATAAAATTTGAGTTTTATCTGTTTCACTAATAAAATTGACCCACCAACCTTTTAATTAACCAGTGAAATAAGAAATTAAAAGTTTAGCAATATTAGGATCAGACTACCCCTTAGACTTATAGGTTGAAATAACCATTGTCATCTCATGTAAATATTTAAAATAAGATATTCACTTAAGCCATCTATATTCCATTCATAAATGACCTTATCATCATATCTAGATTGGACCATTTCACCACGTTCCACAAATTGAACATCTGAAGGAGTGGATTTTTTGTAAAAGTTTCTTGTTGTAGGAAAATTTTTATGAAAAATTTTATTAATAGAAAATCCCTCTTGAAATTGTTCTTCAATTTCTTGAATTTCTTCATTTTCATTTTTAGAAATGATGAAAATTCTAGATGGAAGTGTTTGAAGAGGAGGAGGACTACTATTAGAAATATTAAAAGAGTTTAATTTATCTTGAATTTTTTTGTAAAATATCTTTTTATGAAGATAATTTACAATCATTAGGCAACTGTGTTGGTTGAAAAGGGGGTTTAGCTTGATCAACAATAGGATGATTACCAAAACATAAAGCTTTTGAAAAATTTTGTAATTCTACCCTATCAAGTTGAGAAGCAATGGTACATAAAATCTGATTTGTGTAATTATTTTGAAATTGGAGATTTTTAATATCACTTAAAGAATGTCTTTTTTTATCATCATCAATAACATTTATTCTTTTAAAAGGAGAGTAAATAACTTCATGATCTTGAAATTTTATTTTACTTCTTCAAGAGATGGGTGAACACTGAAATTGTATTTCTAGAGGTTCCTATCCATGTTTGAGAAACCCAATCATAAATATTAATTTCTTTAAAAGGAAAATCAATACCTTCTTAGTTACAATAAAGAGAAAACCAAATAAAATATGGAATATTACATTTAATAGAATATAAAAATTCATAATATCTACCTCTTAAATTATTTCTTTGACTTTCATCTAAGTGAGTAACAAACCAGTTTTATTTTTCTTTATTATAATCTTGTCCTAATTCTTTTCTTAAAAGTTCTTTATCAATTGTAAAAGGTCTGAAATTATATTAATAGTTGCAAAGTTTTCCATTTGAGATGGAGAAGGTGACATCATACCCTGGTCCTGAGGGACAGAAGACTCTTCATCAGATATTCTATCTAATTCCTTATAAATGGGTCGAAATGAACCTATTAAAGTTGAGTTGGTGATTCCCTAAAAGAATCATTTGATTGAAAATTTTGAGCATGAATAATAATAAGAGTGAAAACAGTATAAGGACTCCTGGGAAGTCTAGAGATAGAACTTCTACTATTTTGAAATTCTAAAACATTTGAAATAGTAAGAGAAATTTGAATTTGAATAGATCCATCAGATCTCTCTAAAATACCAGATAGACTAGAACCAGTTTCAATAGGTTTAAGATTAAAATATCTTTAAGATTCTGAGTTTCGGCTTGACTAAGCTCATGCCATCTTAATTTTTTAGGAACATGAATCTTACTATGTTGAGAGTTTGCTTTAAAAACCAAAGTCTCATTTCTTAAAAATTTACACTTAAATCTAGGATCTATAGTGATAGTCATAACCTTGTAGTAAACTATATAAATAATAACAATAGATTTTGAATTAACAACAAAATTACTTTATAGTTAATGATAAAGTATCCAAAATCTTTCCATTAAAAAGAGAAACAAAAAAGTTTGGATAACAATTAAAATAGATTAGGCCATTAGCCAAATTAGATTCAGCCATAGCCAAATTGAAATTTGAAAAATTTTGATGTCTAGCATCTCTTAAACATAAAAAGACAGGAATATCAAGAACAAGTCTAAATAATGGCTTAATAGCAACCTACACCATACTAAAATGAACAAATTTATATTTTTCTCAATACTTGAAAATAGCATCCAAAGAAAGTAATTGAATATTTTCATGTTCATAACTCAAAAAAATTGTTTGGTATGTTTGTTTAATAGCATAATCAGACACAAAATCAAATGAACCAATTTTATAAATAGAATTAAGATCTTTCATTAGGATAGACCAGTTAGGAAGCTGATTTTCAATCCATGCTATGTTTAATTCTTCAAAGTTTATATCAGCAACTGAAGAGTAATCCTCTAACATAGAATTCGGAGCATGGGAGGTAGATGATGAAGAGGATGAGGTTAAACATCTAAATAATCTATTCAAGTTTGCAAATAGATGACTGGATTATTGGCTAAGTGTTTGTAGTATGAATGAGAGACCATCTAGTGGGACCACCAAACTATAAATATCACAAACTGGTTGACCAACACTATAGAACCAGGTGACCAAGAGATTCACAACACAGATGTTACTCAATAACACAGTATTGGCTTTGATACCATAAGCATAGAAGCACCTCTGTATAGAAACTTAAAAATTTAGACGTGAATGCAAGCAAGTTTTTTAATGTGCAAAGTCCTTATAAAAGGCGAGCAAAGAGCATACTTAGTGATGAAAGCAAAAAAGAAGCAAAATATAGAAAGATAAATTTATCAGATGAGAAAATATTATAGTTGGAGCAAAGTGCGCAAGTGAGATATTTGCTTCTTCATTAAAATTTTGCCTTTATTTTCAACAAACTTTACATATATATAGCCTAACAAATGAACTTAACAAGTTTTGAAATCCATAGATTTAACAAGGTTAGAAATACATAATGGATTAGAGCAGGAACATTCTTAATAGATGGTCTAATTGTCCTTTTCAAATTGTGAGAGGACAAACTTTATGTTAAAAGAATCTTAAAAGTTTTAACATGGCAGATAAGATAATTATGAAAGATTAAGTTGGATGTTATAACAGTCATCCTCATTGCTTTGGCCATAGTCAGAATTATCACTGTCATCTTTATCATCTCCATAATCCTCAAAGAGTGCTTTCAACAATAATTATTTATATTCTTTCTTATCCAAAGTTGATGAGAACTTTGCTTGTAGCTTACTTTTTGTTGAAAGAAATTTCATTTGTTTCAAACTAGAGCTGGGAACTATGGTGCTTCTAAATTTGAACCAATTAATAATTGCAACATTATTAGCTTGATCATTTTTAAAATTAATCCACCATTTAACATTAAAATGTCTGCAAAGTGAGATTACTTCATGACCTAGATTCCATTATGAA
This sequence comes from Omphalea diandra, assembly GCA_949677035.1. NCBI lineage: Eukaryota > Viridiplantae > Streptophyta > Magnoliopsida > Malpighiales > Euphorbiaceae > Omphalea > Omphalea diandra. Next base: position 280 of record CATIWR010419431.1, on the reverse strand, counting down.
GGATAAATCTTACAGATCTTAAAATTCCATGTCAAACATCCAAGGAATTCCAAAAATAGAAGTGAAGGAAAGCAAATGATCTTGAGTTGATTTTTTAATCATTTCAAGAAATTCATGGAAGCCTTATTGAACAGCTATGGGAGACAGGGTGTGTACAAGCTAAAATAAAACCTCCACTCTTGAAACCATATTAGGAAAGTAACATTTAGGCCTCCATTAAAATAAAAGAACCAAGATACAAATATATATATATATATATATATATATATATATATATATA
>CATIWR010419275.1:0-16917 GCA_949677035.1 Omphalea diandra | reverse complement strand
TTTTATTTTTTTTTTTTTTTTATTATATATATATATATATATATATATATATATATATATATATATATATATATATATATATATATATATATATATATATATATTTCTCCATTGATTTAAAATCTTAACTTTGCTAATGTTCAAACCGATCTGACTTCTTTCAAAAAAAAAAAAAACATATCCGATCTGACCGAAAAGAAATTATAGGCTGTAATTTTCTGTCTAAAGTTTCCAACTTCATTTTTTGTTTTAGGGTTGGATTCATATTCCATTGGCAGTCTCTTTTATATTTTCCAATTTTTTTTATTTTCAATAAATTCATAATTGTTATTCTCATACTAGATCTGTTCGTGTTTTTTTATATAAACTTTTCTTTTCTTTTCTTTTCTTTTTTTATTTTTTTTTATTTTTTTATCTAGGGTTGCATTCTTTATGTGCATGATTGTTATTTTTTCTCTTTGAATAGGTTTTAACTTTATATGATAAATAGAAACTATTAGGTATTATTTTCAAACTAGCGTTTATCTGAAGTACAAGATGAATGTGCATTTTTGAATTGCTATATCAATTATTTTGAGGAGCTCACTCAAAAAAAAAATTGATGAAATATACAAATAATTTTAAAGCTATACAAATTTTAGATAATGGTTTAAAAGATTCGACCAGGTTCGAATTGAATAACATACCATCACCTCTAATTGATTGTATTGCTCTAAAGAAATCAATTTTGCTAATTATATTGGATGCCATTGAGTTATATGCCTTCGTAGCCTTAGTTAGCTTGATGTAGTAGTTCATTATATAATAATTCAATCAAGCTAATTTGTTTTTCATATAAATATATTTAACGGTGGGACTTACTGACAAGAATTAAAAATTTAAGGATTTTATTATAGGTCTTATCATCATTGTTTTAAGATACAAAGAACATCTATCGTCGTCAACTGTTGTCTCTAAATTAAAGAGAATTGGATACCACATTAACTAGACTTCACGATCAATAATTTTATTTATTAACACTCTCATGTCTCCATTACTATATTAAAAATTACTTATGAAATGAATTTCATAGAGAAAGGATGAATGGGTAAATATATTTATTAATTTTTCAAAACTTAAATCCCCTTAGTTGCTAGTACGTTATAGCATGCAACTCCATCCTAGGTTTATCTTTCATTAATTAACTAACCTTACCACATTTCCCAACTATCATACATTCTGCAAGTTGGTACGCCAACTATGTGAAAAAGCAATTATTTTGGGAAAACTATGATGTGATGTGACTTGTCCAAAATTTACGAAGGTAAAAGGTTTCCAAAATAGGAAAACAGAAAAGAATATGGGCACATAGAACAAATAGAACAAGAAGAATATAGTCTAAAGGCAAACAAAACACATTAGCCATCTGCTATTCTTTCTTTGTTTCTATGTCGTTGGTTGGAAGTTGCAACTGTCAGTTTGCAGTCTTGTAAATTACTAAATTCATTCCAAAGAAGAAAAGGAACGAAAAGGAGAGAGAGACAGAATTAATGCTAATTGAGTGTTAATTAAGTACTTTGTTTCTTTCTTTACGTACTTAATAAATCTATTCATTTTAAATAAATCCCACTAGCTTAAATTTTTGTGATTGAGTTTTTCTAGTGTACGTTAAACAGTCATTCGATAACATTTTCAAGGGAACTGACGATAGAAAATCATGTTCTGCACGCATATGTTTTTGTTTTGTCTTCCAAATTTCCTTATCATATGTATTGTCAACACATGAATATAAAATAATTATAAGATCCCATATTATATTAGAGTGACATTTTTAATCTGATTTATAAACTCGATTTGAGCTCATCCAAAAATATTTGACCTGATTTAAAATTGAAGGACATTCAAAATTGAGTCAATTTGAATTGATCTAATTTAAATTTAATTTGATTTGACTTACTGATCTATTTAAGTTGGCCTAACCCTAATTTGATTCAAAATGATGTAAATTTGATTTGATTTAAATTATAAAAAAAAATATTTAAAATTTTTTTAAAATCAAAATAATATATTCCTTATTTAAAATTATAAATGATCTAACTCGCTTCAAGACTCAAAAATATACCTAAGTGATTTAAATTTGTTTGACCTGTAATTTGAAATGATTGGACTTGATCTATATAAAAAACATATAATCTGAAATTGATTCGATCTGACGATAGTATGATCCGTTTACTATCTCAATATACTATCTCTCATCGAGTATATATAAGTAGAATAATTTAGGTTAAATATTTTAAATCGTGTGATTTGACCATCATTTATAAATTGTTTAAACTAAGTTGGATTTAGATTATTATTATTGATGTTATAATTACACTAGCTGGACGGGATGAAACGAGGGGAGGAGAGATTATAACAATCTCATAGCATTTTAGAGCCAAAAATTTCTTTTGAAAACATAATAACAAATATATTAAAAGCTTTTATTAAGGAAGAAACAGGATTTTAATTCTCGATTAATGACTAAGGGGATGACAAAATCATATTTTCGAAATTTCAATCCATATAATTTATTCTGAATGGAGTTAAAGAAATGAACAATTTTATTTTATTTTATTTTGAGAAAAAAGAGATGAACAAATTAATAAAGCAAGAAAGTACTAACTAATCTGGCAGTACTTTGGGAGCCAACTAATACACCTAAAAGTGATCAAATATTGGGTTAGACAAATAATGTGATTCCTGATTGGTCAAGGACCACGTGAATTAGATTCCTCTATGTCCAATGGAGATCTGATGTTCCTTAATCACCGATAAGATTCTTGGATTAAACATCTTAATCAGACTTGCATACATTATAACAAAAATGAAATGGATATAACAGAGATGGAGATGGTAGGTGAGAATGAATATGTATGAGAAGTGAAGAAGATGACCTATTCTGATTAAACTTAAAAAAAAAAAAAAACGAAATCCTATTTTTAAATAGTATTTTTGGATTATAGTATTTTATCTAATATATTTTAAAACATCAAAAATAAAATTCAAATATTAACAAAATTTTCATAATTACTCATATATAGAATAACTTTTATTAAGATGCTAAATATAAAAATAGAATGAAAATTTATTCTCATTTTATTTTTTAATATATCAAACATGCTATAAGTGCTTTCAAAATTAGATCAGAATTTGTTTAATAATTTTGATTCATCCAATTTAAATTGTGTACTATATGTTTAACAAAAAGAAAATATCATTAAATAATCTTAAAAATAGAGAATTTATTACAACATCAAAAAATTTTGAAAATTATTTTATTTTTTAAATTTCAAATAAGACAATGCAGTTTTTAAAATTTGACAATGAAAATCACAATGTTTTATTGAATTTGATTTGTTTGATTCACTAATTTGTCTATTTTAATTGATTGTGATCAATTTTGATTTTTTAATTTTTTACCACAATTAAACCTCTATCATTCTCAATTTTATCAATTTGACATGTCAATTCAATCGAATTTTTAATTTTTTCCCTGGAAAACAAATGTAGAGAAAGAAACCAAAAATCAATTGCCACTATTTATGCATGGGAATGCAGAGCTTACTATTTTATTTATCTGCAGAACCATTAAATTATATAGTGTTCACACTTTGGAGGCTTAGAACTCTGGAGCTGCGATTAACTACTACTCATAATCTTGCTTGATTAATCATACGAGGATCCCTTGAAAGTAGTTTTATAATAGAATATGCAAGCTGTAAAGGTGTGTGTGTGTGTATATATATATATATATATATATGGGGGAATGCTTTCAAATGCTTTGCTTTTTTTTTTTTTTTACAAAATTTAAGTTTTTAGAATTAGAAAACATAGGAGAGATTACTTCCATGAGCTGCGTGAGAAAATCACCATTAATGGGCTTAACATCACATTCAACTTAAAATCTTAAAGCATTAGGTCTATGCGTCATTTCCATTAATATACGACTCACAAGCATTAGGTCTATGCATTATTTCCATTAACATACCACTCACTTTACTCATGTATTTCCAATATGAGATTTTTACTTCACACTCCAAAAATCTCGCTCTCAAGCTCACCACCGTCTCTATTTCTATCCATAGCCGACTCATTGGCTTTGATGCCACTGTTAGGAGACTAGATTGTCCAACACCAGGACTCTGAAGAGCCAAACACAGATTACTTTCATGAGCCTTTTGAGAAAATCATCATTAATGGATTTGACACCACAGTCAATCCAAAACCTTAAAACCTTAAGGCGTTAGGTTTCTGGGTTTTTCCCATTAATATGTCACTCACTTTACTCGTATCTTTCTAATATGGGATTTTCACTACACACTTAATTCCCCAACAAATCATACTTAATTAAGTTATTAATTTATGATTATAAAATAATAAATATGTTAAATGCACCTTTAGATTTCCTAACGTATGAATATAACATTAAAATATTTTAATTTGTTTATTATTTAATGGTGAAAATTGAGTAATAAGAAAAAATAAATAAATAAATTTTTTATTTTGTTAGATTATTTATTTACTAATTAAAATATGAGTAAATTTGCTAATTTACCACTGAGCTTTTGATTTGAGTTTATAATTTATATTTTAAATAAAGTATGTGCAATATTAAAGACGTCAAATGTTATATATAATTTACTTTTTTAAGAAATGATTAGTTTAATCATTTCTTAAAAAACTAAATTATACATAACATTTGACTTCTTTAATATTGCGCATACTTTATTTATCAAAATATAAGCATTATAAAATACATTTTGTTTGTTTATTTACAAATAATATCCTTGTCATAATTTTCAACTATTATCATATGAAACTTTTTTAGTTTAAATATTTTATTGTTAAAAACAAAATTTTAAAATAAAATAAACTTTTGGGTTTAAAAATACTGCATGAAGCGTGGGTTGAAAAGCTAGTGTATCTTGAAATATCAATCAATCAATCACCTAGCTTCCTCTTTGATATAAATGAATTCAGAACATTTGATGAATTTTACTCTGAATTTCATATTTTTCATGTTCCATAGGTCAAGTTTTCATTTAAACTACAAATTTTTAATTTTATAAAATTGATTATATTTTTTTAGTCAAATTTTATGAAATTATGAATGAAATTCAATTAATTTTGATGCAAATAATTAAAATTATAAATTTAAAATAAAATATGATAAAATTGTGAATTAAATTATCCAGATAAGATTCCAACTTTCTCAATAATCTCGTTAGATCCAACAAAAGGTGTCCCATGGATCGCCTTTCAGAACATAGTGTTGCTCCGGTCATTGTAAAAAATGCTGTGAATTGTTCAGAGCAAAGGCAACGAGATTAATATTATAGGAGTGAAAACAATTTGCTAACAAGTTTGTCAGTGCTTGTTGATGTTTATTATTTAATTTATCAAATAATTTCAAATAGATTTTATCTATACAGATGAATCGAGCTTAAGCAAATAAGTGTTGGCTCATATATAATTATAAAACAGATTCATTTAATATTTATTAACTAAATTGTTTATATTTATTTATATTTGATAAAAGTTGATTGTTATAGTTAATTTTAGGTGCTTTAAATTATAATTATAATAAAACTTATGATAAATTGTTAATTAAACATTAAAGTATCTCATACAATGATAGGTTTAATATACTGACCAAATGCTTGAATTAAAAGATAAAAAATATTAAATGTAATAAAACAATATTAAAAAAGATATAAAAGAGAGGGGGGACCTCCTTCTCCTTATAAAAGGAGATGGCCCCCTTCCTTCCCACTTTAAATTAACAAGTGCTGGCGTGAAGCTATCACATAAGCCTCTTAATGGGGGTATATTTTTTCTTTATTTTTTTGTTTTTACTTTAAAACTTATTACTTTAGATGGGTTTTTTAAGTAATAAATAGTTAAAATTTTAATTATATTCTTGAGCTTGAATTTAACAAAAGTTGGACGAGTTTGCTCAAGTTCGAGCTTGAATGAGACTCATAGAAGCTCATTCGAACTCGAGCTAAACTTAAGCTTGAATGAGATCAAAGGCATATATAGGACTCAAAAGGAGGAGGAAGAAGCCATTCTCGAATGGAGGAAAGAAATCCAATCATCAGTTAGTCATCATGGGATATGACGTGACACACACAAAGTGAAACAAAAAAGCAACGTTCTATTTCAAAATGACACTATATTCTTGTCTTATTCCTTCCAAAGTGAAGATTATGCTTTTAATTGTTTTCTTATGATTAAAAATTATATTAGCTTACATTTTTCTTCTTTTTTGGGTGCTTTAGGGAGAGTAGTCCTTTGAGAAGACCAATCGTAGGAAGTTCACTTATTTCATATCTAATGGGAAGGACCAGTGATTAAGAGGAAAAAAGAGATTTGCTGATGTGGCAACTTTTTACTTTCATATAATATTTATATTATGAGAAATTATGTAATAGTTTTGAAACACTTGAAAATAGTACTTTTTTTTTACACACAAAACATAGAATCTATTTATATATATAGAGTGTGGATTTTAGATATTTATGAGAGAGATGGAACACTATGTTTATTTCTAATATTATTGTATAATTTGCCTAATATCATTACATGAAACTCACTTAAGAGTTTGATTTTGATTATTGATGGTATTAATATAAATTTGATCAATTTTAAATAATAATTACTATTTCATAAGTTTGGATGATATGGAGAAAAAAGAAAAATTAAAATTTTTTGGTCAACAATTCTATTAAATTATATCATGGAATTACACCACTTTGATTTGCTGATTAAAATAGAAAGAGTTCACACCAGGGAGTCCATTTTAAAATTCAAAGGCATCTACTATATATCTAATATCATATAGTGTTCACACTAGGGAGCCCATTTTAAAATTCATACGATACGTTTTTATAAATTGAAACATTTAAGAAACGCTTTTTCACTTTAGAGAAATATTTTTTTTTCTACTATTAATTTTAATTATAAAATTTATAGACAAGTAATATCTATTTTTTAAATATTTGATTGATTATTATCATCTCATTTAATTTTTTATAATTAATATTAATGTAAATAATTATCTTTAATATTATTTTTGTGTGATCTCATAATTAGTTGTTTAAATATTTATTATATGTAACAAAAAATATTTACAAATATATCCCTATATTAAGAAAAAATATTTATAAATATATCCCTATTTTTTTTTTATATTTACACGTTCTCTACATTTCGTTTTCTATATTTTTTTAAAAAATACTATTTTTCCGTGTCCGTTATTGCATTTTCCATTTTCGCGTTTTCCGTTTTCATGCTATCTAGATATATATGTGAATCAAAATATAGAAACTCAATTAAAAATTAGAAGGCTTAAAGGTGTTTTTTCAATGAAATTATTATATATATATATATATATATATATTATTTCAACTAGAACTTCAGTACAAGGGGCCAAGCCCAAATGAGAGTAAACAGAACAGGAAATCAAAAACACATATACTTGAGTTGGGCCTAAAGCCTAGAGCATCGGCTCCAGCACAGGTAGAGATTCTAATAGAGCTGGTCTTCGGCAAAAATAAATCATCTCTTTTAACCAAGCATTGCGGAAATCTAAATCTCCATAAGCTGAAGCAGCCATAGCTATTACTCTGCATCGTCGACTGATCTTTTATGATATTGTTGAAACTAGTATTAAGAGGGACATAGAATGAGGAATAACTATTCTACGGAACAATTATTCTACAATTTTGTGGAATAAAAATTTCATATAAAATCAAAGAATAGCGATTCCATTATGTAAAGTAAATGCATTTCTTTCGTTTTCCTACTTCCTATTTGTCTTTCATTGTACTTATCGACTTGTCATTCATATACATATATTGAAAAGAAATATTTTTCATTTATCAAATTATTATTTTAACAAACCCGAGTTTTGTGAACTTAATTCTATTGCAAATTAAGCTTCCAAATTTTAAAAAACAACCTGAAATATAATGGTAAAAAAATAAAAATGAAAAGCCATTAACAACTATTGAGTTATTGCTTAAAAAATTATTTGATGAGTCTCTCTTTCCCAAAAAAAAAAAGAAAAAAAGAGAAAAAAATATATATCAAATTTATTTTAAAAATACAAAAAATAATTAAAAGACATTCACGACATTTTTACATTTTGGAAGTTATATATATATATATATATATATATATTCAAATTTTAATTTTTTTTTCAGATCGGACAAAAATAAGGACATGTAAATAAATATATGCATTAATACATCATATGGGAATCTTTCTTTCTGCTTCAACTTTCATATATTTGTTTTTATATATCAATGCAAATAAAAAAAAAAGTACCACAAAATTAATTTAAAGTTAAAAATCAAAAGCACATTTCTAATTTATATCTTTTCATAACTCTCGTCAACTGTTCTTTATATCTTAACAAAATTTCCATATAATACTACTTTAGAAACTTTGACTACGAAATTGCTCTTATCCATGCCTTTCCAGGTTTTGCTTCCGTACCTATTTAGGGTAGAAAATCACTCAAACACAAGCACATACTAAAAAGTTAGGTGCTACAATTGCCTTTCCTTTTATCCTTGTATTAAAGGAATATAAGGGAACAAAGTCCAATGATGTTTGCAATCGTAGTGCACGCTATTGGGCCACCCAAGAGAGTTGCTGTTGCAGGATTATTAACAAATGCAACCCTAAACTCGTCGCATGAAAAACTCAAGCGGAAGTTGCGTGTATGCTGTGGTTTGCCATCAGGGTATTGAACGAAAGAAGCTTTCATCTTAAAGGTGAAGGCCAAAACACCATACCCCGCCCATTCATTGATGATGGCCTCAGCTAATGTTTGATTTAGAGACACAGAAGAGGCAGCCAAATTAGCATGCATCAACGTATTTGTGTTGGGCTCTAGAAAGAATTTGGAGCCGATGAATGTTGTGGAAGAGATACATTGATCGTGGAAGTAAACCGAAGCCTCCATATTTTCACAGTAGAACAAAGGAGCAGGGATATATGGACGCTGCTGGTTCCGGATAGTGAAATCGACGTTCCAGTTGGCTGTTATATCATGAGAAGGAGAGATGTGGAATGGAAAGAGAATGACTGAATCAACTTGGAAGTTTGGTTCATAAATCTCACTTTCCTGGTTTGCATGCAATCCATAAATTACTAAACCAATAATTTTAAATATTAAAAGCAGCAATAGAATCCCAAAACCAACGAATGCAACGGGGTACTCTGTAATCCATTCGGGACAATCCACTTGCTTCGAAACTTTTTTAACGGGAGCCTTTTTCTCATCAGCAGTAGTGTAACATTGAGTAAGAAGGGGATGAATAAGCTCCGCATCTAGGTGAGTGAGAGTGGACACCCTATATTAACTAAACTAACTATCTCTCTGTATCTAACGAAACCACACCCTATTAAATGGTAATTGGAATATTATTTACTGACTTGACAATTGTGGGTCCAATAATATTATTTCATTATATACATTATTTGACATTAATTTGATTCTCTGTCTCTATAATTTATTAGTGAACTTAGATGTTGGGTATCTTGTAAAATTTCGAACATACTGATCTTCTATCCTTGTAACCTCTGACTTAAAGTCTGATATTCTGTTTCTTTATGTGAAGGGTATGAGGTGAGGTTGTTGGGCATTATTGATTAGCTTCTATTAAGGTTCGAATTTGCAACATGACATGCAGATTATTTAGTTTAAAATTCAATTGCAAGATAAATGTGAGCATCGGAAGCTTGCTCTTTTTTTTTCCCCCCTTATCAAGGCGTTTTCCCCATATTCCTTTAATACAATGATGAAATGAAAGGCTATTGTAGCACCTAGCTTTTTAATATGTGCTTGTGTTTGATTGATTTTCTACCCTTAATATGTAAGGAAGGAAAACCGAGAAGCACATGGATAAGAGCTACTGAATCACCATTTCGATAGTCAAGTTACCAAAGTATCGCATGAAAATTTTTTAGGATATAAAGAAAAGTTGACGAGAGTAGTGTATGTGTGTGTGTGTGTACATGTATATGTCAAAAGGAAATATTTTGTTCTTTAGAGTTGTCTCTTATTCGGTCCTAACCTTGCTTTTAATTTGTCATTGTTATGAGATCTATCCGGTTCAATTCAATCCGGATCTTAGCACGTAGAGCTAGTAGGATTCGGTTTCCCATCAAGCTTATTTATATTTTCTAATGTTCTAAGACTTCAAGTCTAGTAATTTAGGCCTTGTTGCTCTTTGTAAAGAAATTCAATTCTAAATGTGCTTTCGGTTATTAACCCTCAATTAACTTTGTCGTTCTTTTTTTTTTTTTTTTTAATTTCCATGTTCATGTATAAAAATAAATATATAAAAGTTGAAGCTGAAAGAAAGATTCCCATATAATGTATTAATGCATGTATTTGTTTACATGTCCATATTTTCGGTCTGAAAAAAATTAAAATTTGAATAAATAAATTATATATATATGTGTATTGATTTATATATTGATCTAATCAAAACTTTATTGGACTGCAGTATTTGTGATTCCTTTTTCAATTAATCATTGTTAAATGTAATATGTAAATTCACCAAATATAGAGCATAATTATATTATCTAAAAGCTATTTTTTAAACCTTGAAACATTTTAATAAGATAATTTAGATTATTTATTTACTAACTGCAAAAAGTCCATTAAAAGAAATATGTATTACAAATTATTAAATCAGCAAAATTTGTCTTTCCTTGATTATGATGGACTTAAGTCCTTGGATTTTTGAAGAGCTTTTCATTTTTAAGCTGTAATTTATGAAAAATTTATGTTAAACAAACTATGTCGTCAATGGATTTATTAGGTTTGTAAGTTTTAATTTCTCTTCAATTCATCCGCTTGCTAGATGGGGTGAAGTTTGGGTAATTTATTTCTGGCGCAAATAATTTTAAATTTTTGTGCAAAGAGGCATCTAAGGTTTTCTCATTACAAAGATTCTACAATTTATTTAGGAAATTTTCCTAAAAAAATTTTAAAACTTTCATCGATAAAATCAATAGAATATCGATCAAATTCGGTTGCTAGTAATTAAATTAGTTGGCGAATTCTACCAATAAAATTTTTCCTACGTAAATAAAAATTTCTTTAGGTATTTTAAGCAAACATGAATCAATACCTTAGGTAAAATTTCAACGATGAAAATTGTCATAGAGAAATGTGTAAATAAATATTTATCTATGAAAATTTTTAAGGTAAATATATTGATAAATTTTACCAAGAAAATCCTTTTTAGGTGAAATTTTTTGTTATTATATTTAATTTTAATATTTTTTTATATTTTTTGTCAGCAATTTGTAGACAAGTATTACTGTCAACTTTTTTCATTGAAATTTGTCTATAAATAAATATTAAATAGACAATATTTAATAAAGTCTAAGGGCTTAATGTATAAAAATAATAATTTAGAGATTTATTTATATAAATCTAAAAGTTTAAGGACTAAATATATATTTTGCCTAATTTGATATATCCGGATTGTTTTTTTGTTTTTTTAACATGCTAATAGACCCAACCTGCTAATACCTACAACTATCCCAAATTGCATTAAAGTGGATTAAAAAAAATGGACTGTTTGATGCGAACCCCAAACGACCTGCCTTGAGATCTAACAACTTTACACTTGGAAGCGACTCTCAAAAAATTAGATCAAGTTCGAACAAGGAAAAACCTCAATCCAAAGGTGAACTTGTGTCAGAGAACCTTGGTATGTTGTGAACGAATCAAACTAATTAGCTATGATTTTTCGAAACAATTCTTTGCAAGAATCAAAATTGAGAATTAATCTCACAAACACAAAGCCTTTATATGAAAAAAAATCAACTGTCCTTTTGATAAGTGGAATACAATATATATTTAGTCACTTAGGATTACATCCTAAACAAAATAAGAAAACAAATAAAAGTTAAACTCCTAAATAAATATAAATATAATTAGGAAAACTTGAATTAACGCTCAAATAGTCACAAATTAAATCAGGAAATTTAAGCCATTGAATCCCAAAATTTGATACAAATCCTTACAATCTTCAATAGTGGAAATATTCTAAATCCTTGCAATCTTTAATAGTGGAAATATTATTCCACAATATTTGAACCAAATTCTTGCAATCTTCAATAGTGAAAATATTAGTCCACAATCCTTGCATTGCATTTTGAATGACACCCTTGAATCTCTTTGTCTTTGCCCTTATAATTAGTCATTGAGGCATTGCTAATGAATCTTTGGTCTTGCCTACTTGATTTACATCATTCCCTCCTTCCTCAAGATGATTCGTCCTCGAATCAAACTCATCGCCTACATCAAAAGGAGAAAGATCACTAACAGTAAAAGTAGCATTAACATTATACTCATCAGGTAGGTCTAATTTGTAGGCATTATCGTTGACACTTTCCAAGACTTGGAAAGACCCATCTCCTCATGGATGCAATTTGGATTTTCTTTGACTTGGAAATCTTTCCTTCCTCATATCTACCCACACCCAATTGTCTGACTCAAAAATGACTTTCCTTCTTCCCTTATTTGCTTGTTGTGCAATTTGTTGGTTCTTCTTCTCGATATTGATTCGCACATTCTTATAAAGTTGTTTCACCAATTCAGCTTTTTTCTTCCCATCCAAACTACTTCTTTCATTACAAGGTAAAGGAACTAAATCCAAAGGAGTTAATGTATTAAAACCATAAAAAACTTCAAATGGTGAAAACCTATAGTAGAATGCACAACACGATTATAAGCAAATTCAGTAAAAGGCAAACAATCTTCCCAATTTCTCAAGTTCTTTTAAATGATAGCACGCAATAAAATACCCAAAGTTCTATTTACTACCTTAGTTTATCCATCAGTTTGTGGATAACAAGTGATAGAATAATAATTTTGTGCCCAATTTATTCCATAAAACTTTTCAAAAATAGCTCAAGAACTTTGCATCCCTATCACTAACAATAGTTTTAGGAATACAATGCAATCACACTATTTCCCTAAAGAACAAATTAGCTATATGTGTTGCATCATCAGTTTTATTACAAGCAATGAAATGTACCATCTTAGAAAACCTATCAACAACAACAAAAATAACATCTTTTCCTTTTTTGGACCTAGGCAAACCCAATATAAAATCCATAGAAACATCTACCTATGGTTCACTAGGTACAGGTAAAGGAATATATAAACCTTATGGTAAACCTCTAGACTTAGCTTGTTTGCAAGTAATACATCTATCACAAATCTTAATCACATCTTTTTTCATATTAGGACAATAAAAGTGTTTTTATAAGGTGTCTAAAGTCTTAGTTATCCCAAAATGTCCTATTAATCCACCCCCACGGGCTTCTCTAACAAGCAATTCACGCATAGAACACATAAGTGTACACAAAACATTCTCTTTAAATAAATACCCATCCAGTCTATAATACTTACCAAAAGCTCCTTTTTCACAAGCATCATAAATACTAGAAAAGTTAGAATCCTTACTATATAATCCTTTGATGTGTTCAAATCCCAACATCTTTGCATTCATAGTGTTTATAAGAGAGTACCTTCTAGATAAGGCAGCAACAACCACATTGTCCTTACCTTGCTTGTACTTGATCACATATGGGAATGTCTCAATAAACTTACTCTACTTAGCATGCCTCTTATTCAACTTACCCTGTCCCTTGAGATGTTTCAAAATGGTCAGTATGAATTACAAATTCCTTGGGTCATAGGTAATGTTGTCGAGTCTCTAATCCTCTCACCAATGCATAAAGCTCCTTGTCATAAGCCGGGTAGTTGAAGACAACTCCACTAAGCTTCTTACTGAAATAGGCAATAAGTCTATTGCCTTGCATCAAAACAACTCCAATCCCAAAACTTGAAGCATCACACTCAATTTTAGAGGTATTAGTAAAGTCAGGCAAAGCTAAAACAAATGTCTTACTCAACTTTTCCATTAACAAATCGAATGCATGTTGTTGTTCACTACCCCACTTAAAACCAACATTTTTTTATTACCTCGGCAAAAGGTGCAACAATAATGCTAAAGTCCCTAACAAACCGTCTATAAAAACTAGCCAATCCATGAAAAGATCTTACCTCGCTTACCTATTTAGGTATAGGCCAATTTTTTATAGCACTTACCTTCTCTTCGTCAACTTCAGCACCTTTGGCACTACCAATAAAATGCAAAAACACAATTTGATCCAAACAAAAAGAATATTTTTTAAGATTAGCATACATCTTTTCTCTTTATAAAACTTCAAGTACTAACCTTAAATGCTCAAGATGTTCATTTGAATTCTTTGAGTATACTAGGATATCATTAAAGTAGATGACAACAAATTTACCGATGAAGGGACGCAGAACATGATTCATTAATCTCATAAAAGTACTAAGAGCATTAGTCAAACTAAAAGACATAACTAACCATTCATATAAACCATGCTTTGTTTTAAATGTAGTCTTCCATTCATCTCCTTCCCTCATGCGAATTTGATGATATCCACTTTTAAAATCAATTTTGCTAAAAACACAAGATCCATGCAATTCATCCAATATGTCATCTAGCCTAGGAGTAGGATGTTTATACTTTAACATTATATTATTGATTGCACGACAATCAACACATATCCTCCAAGTTTCATCCTTCTTAGTTATAAGTAAAATAGGAACCGCACATGGACTCAAGCTTTCTCGCACATATCCCTTGGCCAACAACTCCTCGACTTGCCTTTGAAGCTCCTTAGTTTCCTCGGGATTACTCCTATAAGCGGGTCGATTTGGAATTAGTGCTCCAGGAATGAAATCAATATGATGCTCAATACCCCTAATGGGTGGCAATCCATTGGGTATCTCTTCGAGAAAGACATTTCCAAAATTCTGCAAAAGAGAAATAAATTCACAAGACAAAGTGTCATCAAGATTGTTAGTAGAAAAATAAGATTCCTTGTACATAAGTATAAAGATAGTCTTATTACAATACATCACATCTCTAATGTCACTTCTTTTAACATAAAAATTCACATGTTTTTTTTATTCTCAACAATTTCTTTTGAACTTGAACTCTCTCTCCCACTCTATGTCTTTTTCAAATTTACTTTTTCTTTTGTCTCACTCTTTTTATCACTTTTTCCCTCTTTTTCTCTTAATTCACTCTCACTCTCTTTCCTTTTCTTGGATTTGGCATCTTTTTGCTTCTCTCATTCTTTAATTTATTGGTGCCTTTTGAGATCATCTTCATATACTTCCTTTAGTGACAAAGGATTAAGTATAGTGTGCTTCCCATCTTTTTCAATGGTGTACTTATTGGTGAAGCCATCATGTTTTGTTTTCCTATCAAATTACCACAGTTTTCCCAAGAGTAAATGTCCAGTATGCATAGGTACCACATCACATAACACTTCATCTTTGTACCTGCCAATAGCAAAAGAAACCAATGCTTGGTTGTTAACCCTAACTTCTCTACTAGCATTCAACCACTTGAACCTATTTTCCTTTGTCCTTATAATTGGTCCTTAAGGCATTGCTAATGGATCTTTGCTCTTGGCTACTTGATTTGCATCACTATTAGCTTAGGACCTTGCTATCTTTGAACTATTAGCCAAATTTAAATGATCGGACTGAATCCAATGACTCATTTGTAATATTTTATTTGTTTAAACAAAACACATACTCAAGTATAGGTGTAATTGAACTGAGTTGAGTTGAACTTGAAATCTACTGGAAAACTCGAGACTCAAGCTCAAACTTCGATTTTTAAATTTGAACTTAAGCTTGGTCAAGTACTTGAACACTCGAGTTTGACTCGAATAGATTCGTTTATTTATGTGATTTTTTTAGACTCCTATAAATTGAAATTTTAGTTTAAATAAACTTGATTAGGCATGAATCAATTAACATCGATTGGTAATATTGTAAATGTGTATAAATTCAATTAGGTTCACGAATCTCTCGAGTCGAGTATTTTGATACTCGAATTTGACTGGCTCGATTGCTCGAGTAGCTCAAGCTCGGCTCACTCGATTACTCAAATAGCTCAAACTGGACTCGATTAATCTTGATCTGATTTTGAATATTTCACAAGTCGATTTTGAGTAGTTTGTGAACGATATCAATTTATTTACTCCCCTAGACTCAAGTCAAAACACACATATCTGAATTGAGACAAAAGAGTCATACTATGTGGTGGAAAAAAGGTAATCAATCTTACACCCCTTGTCTATTATTTTCATTCACTTTCTTCTCTCAATTTTATTTCTCCATTTTCTTTTGTTTTTATAATTAATTCTTTTTTATACATCTGAATAGAAGATAATAAGAATAATGATAAAAATCTCACTTGCAAACTTTCAGCAAAATTTTGCTATAATAACCTTTAGGTTAATATTTGGTAGAACTGAAAACTAAATACTAAAAATTTAAGAGTAAAATTTTAAATATGATTTTTTTTATAAAGTTATTTGGAATGAATTGAAAATAAAATTTTGAATCTAATCAACTATTTAATAATTATAACAGTTAAAATATTTTAAATTATAAAGTGATAATTTTATCTTGTCAAAACTCTCCTTTATTCCTCATCTCATAAGAAACTTGATGACACATCACAATCAATCCAAACCTCAACAACTGTTAAAAGGACCATGTTGTCCCTTGGCACCAAGAAGTGAAGTTGAATTGGCGTATAAAAATTTCAAAAACAAGAAGAGGGGAAGAAGAATGAGTAGAATGGAGACAACGATTTATAGTGGTTTGGGTATAATCGACCCCACGTCCACTCCCCAATTTACCAATTGGGTATTTCACTATCTCAAGGTGTTTTCAAGCTCACACCCAACTTGTACAGCTTGCGTTTTGATGGCTCACACACAACCTTACAACAATAT
>CATIWR010419221.1:0-12516 GCA_949677035.1 Omphalea diandra | reverse complement strand
CCTATAATCATCAAGGAAGGAATTGATTGTGGTCTCCCAGTACACAGCATCACCTCCATTATTCTGAATGCGTGTCAAATGGGAGTCCTCTATGTGAACAAGGAGCCCAGTTTTCTGGCTGAAGTATCCAAACAAAACATGCCTTATGATCTCTGCTGGTCCTTCACTCCTAGCCTTCAGAGTTACAGGATCTGCACATATCTTGAGGATAAAGCAATCATCTCCATTGATCTTCTTCTCCCCAATGCATCTTGCATTTGTAAACATACTTGCTGTTGTTCTTGGGTCAAGACCCTGTAAAGATAATTGAGATGATTAACTAAAAGGATTGTGCATTATGAGTAGTAAATTGAACAATAGACACAAGGAAGCCCACCTGAAGTGCACGGCGTAATGGCCTGACGGGACCTTTTGCAGCGTGTGCTCCAAGCCACGGTGTGTGCCTCCACACAAGCTTCCCATTGCAGCCAGCATGAACCTTGCTGCCACCAAGCGCAAGCTCCACATACCACATGTCTGGATTCATTTGCCACAGGACGAACCCACCAGACTCAGCAGCTTTAGCAGAATTCCGATTCCTTGTTACCTTGTTCGCTGTTTCAAACTCAGAAGCTATCATCCTCACCTTTCCCATGGCATAAGCATTGTGGATGGAATTTTGAACTCTTTGTCCCCCTGAAGCTGCTGTGTACTGCTGCAATATGTACTGAGCAGATGAGGTTTCCTGCAATCAGACACCAGAAAATACCTTAAAGGATGCATATAATTAAAAGAAAATTTGCACCGAAATAGCTCAATTTCACTCTCTTCCTTCATCAGGTTATCAGCAAAAAGCAGAGTGATCAACATGCCAAGAAGAGCATTCAGAAAAATAGTCATCACCACCATGATCATCTCTGTCTCAAAATTCCATGTATAATACCAGTGTATTTATAACAATCATTTTGCATTCTTTAGGCCATGAATTCCAATGATATTTCTTTCGGCGATAAAATTCCAAACTCATATTTCCTCTTGTCCCTCATTTGATCTAAAATTACAAGCAAAAAATTGCGGAGCAATCATACGACGCAAGTAAACGGTTGAGTTCTCCATTCAAGAAACAAAATCTTTACTCTTAAACAAGATTGAGCACCAAGGAACCCCCACTCTGGTTTTCTTCTTTTCTTTAACATTTATCCTTTTCTTTAACATGCCATCTAGGAATTAACATGAACAAGAATAGAGCAACTTAATCTTGATGTAGCACTGCATTACTACACCGAGTTCTGTGTTTAAGCTTCTTAATCTTATAATCTAACAAACAGTACATATTTTAATTGTTTTTTTTCAAAAAAATTAAGCTAGTAATAAATGAAGCATTGTCAACTGTAAGGAGATATAGAGGACTAACAATCGGAGTATCTTTTATACTAAGGTGAGGCAAAGGCTCAGCAGTGCTAACGTGCACCGGAGCGAGCGGAGCGCCCAATACCCCCAGCAACAACCTCAGATCAGACCGCTTACACGCATTTGACGACGCAACCGATGGTGTTCTCGACAGCTGTCCTTTCATCCAGTGGCCCCATCTCCCTTCCATCCTCAAATCTCCAGCGTCATCTTGATCTGGACCCTCCTTCAACGGTGATAAAGTCTCCAGAGGCCTTAAACTTCCCGATCTCGGTATAATCAACGGCTCCGGCTGAGCCACATGTCGCCCACGTCCTTTCCTCCTTCGTAACAAACTCGACATTGGAGACCCACTCCTCGCCGGACTCTTCGCTCTTGACCTCGCCGGGGATAGTCCCCTAACAACTTCCTCTTTCAACGCGGAAAAGAACCCCTGCTTCCTCTCCATTTTACCGCTCTGCCACTGTCCGAAGAAAGACCAGAGCTACTAAGTTTTTTTTTTTTTGGACCAGAGCTACTAAGTTAACACTAGAGACAGGGGAATGAATGGCGTTTAATGATAAAAATATACTGATACTATATTTGCCGCCAGACACGAAAACTGTAACCTTATACTGAGGATTTTGTTTACTAAATTCTTTTACTCGTTCATTAGTAGTAGCTTTTTTCTTTAGGACTGCGACCAAAGGACATGAATGGAAGTCCTGGACCTGCTTATCTTTTTTTTCTTTCTTTGACAGAAAAGAAACGGCGATTCGTTTTTTCATGCAATGGTTGGTCCCCAGCGATTAGCGCCGATAGCAACGCTCGAGTTTGGTCGGGTGCGGTCAGAGAAACAATAAAATAAATTTAGCAAATAAAAGCTTCAGTTTGATAAGCATGACAATCAGTAATAATCAATCAGCATGCTTAGCACGCGAGTAAGAGGTTTTTTTTTTTTTCTTTCCTTTTTTTAAATGAAAAATAAAGAGGTAAGACTCGTGTGCAAGCCTTCTTTTTTTTTAAAAAAATACTATTGTGCTATCAAGCTCATTATACTATTGCAATAGTATCTTAATCTAACACAAGAGTAATGTTATTTAAAAATAAATATTAATGTTTAAATTATTAATTTTAAATTGAATAATATTATTAAGAAATAAAAACATTGATAATAGTAAAGCAAATATAATAATTATAAAGTGAAGTTTTGAAGACAAATAAAAATTCAAAGTTACGAGTGATTTATTTTGTATTTGTCTATAATTAAAGACTTTTTTTTTAAAAAAGATGTAATAATATGTACAATTTGGTGTATGCATTATGATTGGTTGAGTGGATAGAGATTTGGGCGAGGAGTAAGCACGGTTTAGTTCAATTTAAATATTTTAAAATCTTTAAAATCATATTAAAATTTTGAAAATTTAAAATTAGAGAACCAGTATCTTTTTAAATTTTTGATAAGGTTTGATTCAATTTTTTTATAAATTTAGGATGATGTAATTCGATTCTTTAGTTCTTTTAAAACGATTAGGTTTGATTCAATACACATTTGAATATTTGATTCTTTCAATTTATTAAAAAATTAAATTTTATATTTTTTTATCTTTATGAACTAAAATAAAATAAAATTTATATTTTTTACATTTAATCATTCAAAACTAAAATAAATGAGTAATAATTTAATAAATTATAACTAATAACTAACACATTGAATGTTAATTATATTTTAAATTTAACTATTAATTTATAATTAATACATATTTTAATTATTAATAATATATACTAATTGAGTAAAAATAATAATTAATATATATATATATATATATATACACAATTTAGTTCTATTTTTTTTATATGAAACAATTTTAATACGGTCCGTTCTAATTTTCAATTTAGATAATATAAAATTTTAGATATCATATTGTTTAAAAAAATTAATGAAATTTAATTTAAATATTTTATCATTCCATTAAAAATTTTAATTTAATTTAATTTTAATTCAAGTCAATTAAAAAATAGAGTTCAGTGTTGACCTTCATTTGGGCATCTCACGTTTGACAATGATACGAAAATAAAATTCGGTGGTTGAAATTGTGGGGTCATAGAAGATTTCCTGTGCATGTGAGAAATCCACAATAAAAAAAAAATCTATATATTTTTTAAAACCTATCATAATCCCATTTTTAATGGCCAGCCATAGGACACAGCGTCCGTGATCCACACGGAAAATGGTCCTCTGCCTGACCTATGTTAGGATACAAATAGATGGGCAAGCAAAAACGAAAATATAAAGAAATGAAAAAACGTGAAATATTTTATAAAAAAATGTCATTTTATACAATATAAGTAAAAAATATGAAATAAATATAAAGTTTTTAAAATATAAAAATATATTTTAAACACGAAAACATGATCTCCTTAAAATTCTCATGTATTTCCCTTTTTATGTAATGCGTACATTAACTACACATATACACGCACTATTGGCTCAATCAACGTCTTCAATCACGGGAGGAATAAATTAATAATAAATATTACCCTTTTTGGGTTTGAAATTTGTAAAATTTCCATTGAGAATAAGATGATCGCAAAGTCACAGTAGCAATGGGGACAACTCATGCGACCCATAAACATAAATAAAAAACTGTTTTGGACTTTTTAAGCCAAGGACTTATCCAAGTCAAGTGTGCGCATTGGCCATGATTACCTAAAAGGAAGGCTCTCCATTTCTAGCTAGTACTTATTAATATGAACGTGGGTATCAATAATAAGTGCAATAATGTTCATTGTTAAATGGGAAGTCCTCAAATTAACCATTTTGACAGTATTGTCATTAATGAAAGAGGTGAGTGTGCACGCTGAAACGGTGATGCCATGCATAATGTATGGTGGAATAGTACTTTTATTAAATGGAGGACAATTATTGTAATTATTTTTCTACTTACTATTAGTATACTAACTTTAGATTAGATTTATTTTTGAAATGAAGCCTCCAATTTGTATTTGTTGCAATTAAATTTCAGCAATCTGGCTTCCTCCTAGAAAAAAAAAAAAAAGTAAAAAAATCCAGCGTACTATGATTCTTAATCTTTGATTGGATTGGTTAATGGCTAGACTTAGGCATGTTAAGTAGGTTAGGTGATGATAGGGATTAGGGAATCAAATCAACGAACCAAACAAGAATCTAGTCGCTGGGCTAAAGTTAAGGGGACAGAAGACTGAGAAAACAATAAGGACGCTAGAGGAAATCAAAACGGCATCGAGTCACATGTCATAGGCTCCGCTGCGTAAAAACATCTCGAGATCTCATTTTCAATAACAATATCATATTCGTATCCACCCTTCTTCTGTGTATCTGCCCCCACCGGCGTGATTCTCGACATTAAGTAAAGTATCTCAGTCCCTCGACGAAACCCCAGCCCTTCCATAAAATTTCCTGACCGTTGATTCATCATCGAGCATCTCTGTCCTCACTCCAGATAGCTTCCATGCACCAGGACAAACTATGCTTTGCCTTTGTGCCATTGGGCAGTTCCTTGATCATTGGTGTGCGTGTGGGCCCCCCTATTTGCCTGTCCAACTTTTCCTCTTGGGCAAAGATGCATTTTCGCCCCTAATGGTTATGCGTAGTAGCACATTTGCCCTTTACATTTTTGTTTGGACCATTTAAGTACAATATTAAGTTTTAATTGAGATTTAAGCCCCTAAGATCATGGAAAAACAGAACGAAGTTAACACCGTTACATATAGCTGCACCTTTACCAACCTTGAAACACGTGGCTCAACCTGTAAACATTAACTTAAAAAAGACTACATAATCATAATAATAAAAAAATTATTAAATTGCAAAATTCCAACATAATGAACAGACTAGCCACATTAAAAAGGTGTAAAGAATCTATATTTAGTGGAAGCAAACTGCCTCCAGAAGAAATCAAAACAAACTTCTAAAAATTTCTATAATTATCCTCAATCTTATATTATTTTGTCATAAAAATTTAAAATATTAATTTAATGGGACATTAACGTAGAAATGACAAATAAGTGAGACGATAACTATATTTTATCCTCTATTCAATCCTCATAATGGAAAAAATTTTTCTTTTATCCTTTTTTCACATGGACTCTTCACCCACAATAAGTACTTTCGACAATACTTTTATACGCTATTATACTTTTGTTTAATTTATTTTTTGCTAAATCTACTATAATTGAATGAATGATCATAATTATTATAAGATTAGAAGTAATTTTAAAGAAAAAATGACTTTTATGATAAAATAATACAAATTCAAAGGTAAATTTGATGAAAAAATTCATTTTGTTATTTATTATCACTTTAAGATAAGTTTAGAGATTTATTCAATATTTTAGCATTTTATTTAATGACACTTACTTTTTGAAAGTATTTTTCTCAAAATAATATTTATTAGATTATATTCAAATAACATTAAATTTTTTATATTTCATTTGTATATTTTTATAATGTTATGTTTGTCTCATTTACTAATTTTGATGTATATATATTATAAAATACTATTTTATCTCTAATATATCAATATAAATAATTTATTTTCTTAAATAAATTGATTTAAAAAGAATAATTGTAAATATAAGTAAGAGAACATATGTTAATTTGCCTAAAGCAAACTATGTTTGTGGAATCTCACTTCAATAAATTATTTATTTTATATAAAAAATTTTAAAAGAGAAAATATAAATTTATTTTAAGCTTTTCACTTTTCACGTGATAATTAAATATGAAAGAAATTTATACTTTCCACGAAATCAATTTTTAAATTAAATTTATTCGAAATAAAATAAAATCTTTTAAGCTCACATCAATAAGATATGTAATTCCAAACAAATTTAATATTGAGAATTAATACAAATGAAAAATGATAAACATAATAAAATATTAGTTTTACTTAAAAGAAATAAAATCCATTATATAAATATGTTATAGAAACAAAATCTTTGACGATAACTCTAAATTAATAACACTATGTATGATTAATTTGAAAATTAGGGAAAGAGAGGGAGAGGAAGAAGAAAGGAGGTTGAATAAAACTCATATTTTGTTTGGTAAATTAGTTTTTAAAAAGATAAAAGGGAATAAAGTGTAACCATTTCTCTTTATTAAAGGAAAATTGGTTATGTCATAAATTAGTGTTAAAATTAATTTTTGTTAAATTGTTATTTTTACTTTTGACTCTTCTTCATTATTAAATATAATATGATATTTTTCTGCTCCTTTCTGTTATATAATTTTTAATTTGCTAAACACAATAGGATGAAATTTTTTTCCTTTTATCGCTTTCTTTTTTTTAAAAAAAAAAAAATTGGTTCCATCTCATAACCACAATAATATAAGACAAAAAAGAAAAAAAAAAAAAATCTTTGACAATAGCTCCATATAAGACAAAAATAAATTATGTTAGAAGAAAAGCAGACAGGATATAGGGGGCCGATCTACATGTTGCAAAGTGGGATCTATGGACCCAATTTTGCAACAAGAAAATGCCCACTTGTTATAGAAATATTGCTTAATTATATTATATAATATATAAAAATTAAACTTATTTAATATTTTTACTATAAAATTCAATCAATAAATTATTTATTTAAAATTTAATTATAATAAATTAATCTTGTTTTTTTATAGATAAAAAGTATTTCGATAATTTTATTACATAAAAATTAAATATTTAACTGCTGTACTACTTATTTTTTATTTATTCATTTTACCTTTCATTTTATTTTTTAATTCTTTATTGCTTTTATAATTTTACATATTTATTTATTTTAATTTTTAATTTCAATTTATTATTATTTGAGATATTTTAAATATTTTATTTACTATTAAAAAACAATAAATGTTCAATAATTTTACAGTTTTATAAATAAATAATCAAAATTTAATTAATAATTTTAATATATTTTATATAAACTTCACTTAAAAAACTTTCTGACAAGATAAATAGAATTTAAAGAATGATTATGAATTAAACCTCAAGTTTGACAGAAATAATAACAATAAAATTACTAGCTTGTGAGATACTCTAAAGATTATCTAAATCATAAATTTAATTACGTTTCTACGGTACAAAGTAATCAATGCATATCTCTCATTAAATCTCATTTATGTATTAAATCCAATATATATATATATATATAATGTAGATCTACCTTTGAGAAAAACAAGTGAATAAATAAAGACCTTTTGAACGTTATAAATTGCTCTTTTGTTATCTTTAAGCTTAAGGTATCTATTTTTCCACCCTGTACCTTTTCTTCTTCACCTCTCTCTCTCTCTCTGCCCTCTGTAACAGCATTGTAAAGAAAGTCTGAAAAATTAGTCCATGTCGAACAAATGGTGAAGCTTTGCTCGCGGTAACATGTGTTTCAAAGATAGTTAATGCGTAGGACTTGATTGGGTGGATGGTCAAGTATGAGAGATACTTATTAGACCTTTAAAATAACAGTCCAAACCGTTCTTTGATAGCTCTCTTTATGCTAAGGACAAATAAATGAAACCAACGCTGTGTTATCTACAAATTAACCAATCAGACAGAACAGCCTACTGCTTGTTATATTATAATCCCTGCGCCCGCAGAAAACTTGTACAACTTCAGGCTTTGAATCTGACTTTTGTTTACTTTAGACTTAACAAACCTAATTTAGGTGTCTTGCTATTTGCCATATGTTTCCTTGTCGTTTTATACAAGGTTCAGTTTAAGGCCATGATTTATGTAGTTATCATCACTCCTCAAGGACCAACAGTTTTAATTAGCAACTGTCTCATTATTTTACCAAGCTTAGTTTCTATTTCATTAATTAGAATTCGAGTGTTAATGTAAATCATATTTTTTTACGATTAATTGCTAGCCCACACGCAATGCCAAATATTTTATGAAATCATAGTTGTGATTATAATATATTTTGTGAAATCATAGTTATGATTATAATATTGTAATCTTAAACATCATTTTTTCATGTATAGTTCACCGTCATTTCAAAATGAATAGTAAGATACTCATCAATTATGATAATGACGTACCAAAAAAACCCTCTAATTTCAAGGCCCCTTTTTTTTTTTTTTTTTTGGGTTTAAGATATTGGTCTAGTGGGCTCTTCATATCAATTTTGGGCTGCTTCAGTCTGTATATGTTGACCCATCAAATGACTACACACCAAAGTATTGCCTTTATCCGTCTTGTTTTTTGACCGGAGGTGTATCCCGACTGAACCTGATTAATAATCACTTTTCTGGCTTCTTAAAATAGCTTGGCAATTTCAGGAGGCTGGCTAGCGAGAGGAATGACATCTCCAAAGCTCAAATCTAGGCCATTAAGTTTCAGGTCTGATTTGTCCCTTTTGAGAAAGAAATAAAGGATTTTCCATCAATCATTCAAATATTACGTATATATAGCAACAATTTAAATTTTTAATAAAATATAATGTTTAATCATGTATTAAGCATTTTTTTTAAAAATACAGTATGCATTAACCATTTAAACAATTAAACAAAATGGGCCCTAAGTTTTATGGCTGTGAAAATTTGAATTATTTGTAATTAAAGGTGCAATTTATGGGGAGAGGTAGCTCATAAATAGATTGGATTTAGGTTCAAGTATTCTTAAATTGGTTACAATTAACTAATTTAGATACTTGGATGACAACTCAAATAAACTTGGGCTAACTGTCTAGGATGTGAGTCAAACACAGGTAATATAAATGGGTCTAAGCCCAACAGTAGATAGTAATTAAATAGGCACATGGAAATTCTATTTACAATATCTTACTTGCCCTTCACACTCTCTTTTTTTTTTTTTTTTATTACAAAAATACGTTCTGATGGATTGGTTCAAAATGAAGCGTTTCTAGTGGATTGGTAGTTAAGTAGGCATGTGAGTCAAGCTCATGGTAATTGGATATAAGCTCAACAAAAATTAATCTGATACCATGTGAAATTTGGGTTACACAAATTGATCGGGTCTAATTGGGCTTAGATCCAAATATTATTAAAGTAATTAGAAGTAATCTTTTTTTTTTTTTTTTGAACTTCAGGAAGAGAATTTGAACTGAGACTTTACTTAGAATAAAATACAATTAATAATTAGACTACATCTATATTTAAAACTAATAAATTTAGACACTTGAATTCTAGACTATGTGGGCTATCCTATCAGGAATAGACAACGCTCTATTTTATAAACAAAAGTGAATAAACAGGGTAATTAATACCTAAAAACTAAGAAAAAATATTATAATATCAGAGATTTGATAATATTTATTAATTAGCTCCTCATTTTTAAAAACTTTTAGTGTATGATCATTTACGTTTGATCTCATTAAATGGTTAATCTCTGTTAAATATTTGATATTTTCTTGTTAATCAAAAACGAAAAACATTCAATAATTTTTCTTTTTAATTTTTAAAACACCCTTAATCATTCCTTTTTGCATTCGAATCCTTAACTTATCTAAACAAATTTCAAATTCCCCCTCCCCCTCCGCCAAAAAAAAAAAAAAAAAAAGTGGAGCATTATCTATAAACTCACCTAGTTAAATTGATGACACCAACCCACATGAAATATTAGGAACTTATTGAAACATGAATATTGATGATTTGAGGTTAACCCATTTCACTTCATAATTTTTTTTTCTTTCCTACTTCTCTTCTTTCTACATTTTTAATTTTTTTTTAAATGATAGTTGCTTGTCAACCTTTCCTTCTTCTGGCTTCATTTCCATGCGTTTTCTTTTCATTTTTTGATTCCTTATTGTGCCCTATTCCCTTTCTCGTTTTAAAGCATTTTGATATACTCTTTATTTGAGCCAAATTTTTTACTTTAAAGAGTCAATTCAAAAAAATGATTTTCAATATACTATCTATTCTTTTTTATTTTAGAGTAGAAAGTTGGTTTAATTCTCTACACATAAAGAGTCAAATTTTGTACACATAAAATGTCAAACTTCACTCTTCACTCTAATTATTATTAATATTTCAATTTTCTATACAAAATAATATTCCTTTCGTTTCAAAATATATATTGTTTAAAGTTAGAATTTCTATTTCAAATTATATGATGTTTCATAGATATTTATAAACTTTTTCTATTTTTTTCCTATTCATATACTCCTAATTAGTATATACAGTGATAATAAATACCGAAAACAATTATTTTAAAG
The DNA here is from genome assembly GCA_949677035.1 of Omphalea diandra. Taxonomy (NCBI): domain Eukaryota; kingdom Viridiplantae; phylum Streptophyta; class Magnoliopsida; order Malpighiales; family Euphorbiaceae; genus Omphalea; species Omphalea diandra. The sequence goes on along the minus strand of CATIWR010419221.1, from coordinate 1,950 downwards.
GCAATATAATATTTTCTCTATGTATTAATTACATTTCTTAATCATTGTGCAAATAACTTAAATGACATATATTTTAAAATAGAGAGAGTAATTGATATCTTTTTTTTTATTTGTTTATTGAAAAAGTTTTTCTCTTTCAGCCTACAACAACTATTTGATTTTATTGAAAAGGTTTAAACATTAATGTTTATTAGATAAAACATTAATGTTCATTGAATAAAACAAAATGAAAATAAAAAATATCAAGAGTTTATTAGAGTTATACAAATTTTTTTACTTTTTATATTTAAAATTTTTTTAAGATGTTATTTATTATGCAAAAGATGTTATTTAAAATAAAAAGCACTATTGAAGATGCTCTTAAAACATCCCAAGGGACCAATCTCTTTATTATGAAGAGTCATGTAATAAAAAAGAATTTCAACAATCTCTTTATCTCTAAATTATAAATTAAAAAGTGAGTTTGTCTTTTATATATAGAGAACTAAAACTGACTATTTATTCTAATAATAATTAATATATACTCTAATTTTTAAGATATATATTAATAACTTATTAATAAATATTTTTCTTTTCCTTAAATATTTATTGGATAAAGTGACGTAAGAACATTAAATATTTATTAGATAAAAAATGAGAAGGAGAAAAAATTAAGACATTAAATATTTATTAGATAAAGTGAAATAAATAGCAAAATATAGAGTCCATTGAACTTTATAAAAATTTTTTACTTTTTATATTTAAATATTCACAAAGATGCTCTTTATTGCATAAAATATACTCTTTAAAATAAAGAGTCTCTCTTAGAGCATATCCAATAGGCTTTTTATTTGAACAAAATTATTTATTTTAAAGAGTCAATCTAAAAAATTGGTCTCCAATACACTCTATTTTTTTTTTTAATTTTAGAGTAGAGAGTTGGTTTGACTAACTACATATAAAGAGCCAAACTTCACTCTCTATTTTAGTTGTTATTAAAGTATTTTAATTTCCTATACAATATATTAATTAATATCTATTATTTTTATTTTATTTATTGAAAAAGTTTTTCTCTTTCATCCCACAAGAGTTATTTGATTTTCTATTTTGTGTTAAGCATTAATATTCTTTGTATAAAACAAAATAAAGATAAAACTATCAAGTCTATTAGAGTTATATAAATTTGTTCATTTTTTATATTTAAATATTTTTTAAAATATTTTTTATTGTGTAAATTGTTGAAAATGCTCTTAGTGTGTAGATGTGTACAATATGTGTATATGTGAGCTTGAGTGAGAGTGACTATGCTACATGTATGCGTGAGTGAAAGAACAATAAATATGACAGTTTTTTTTTATAATACTTAATTTTTTTATACTTAGTATTTGTTAATGTGGACTATACAGAATACAAATAATATGTTAAGGTCTCAAAAAAAGTTGAATTTATTTTTAAATTTTATTTATTTAATTAGTTTTGAAATTATTCCTTTTTTTTGGTTATTTAAAACAAATTAAACGTGAAAGAAATATTTGTTGTGTTGTTATTTATTTTATGATAAAATTAGTTATTGAGAGGAATTTGATGGGTAGTGGTAAAGAAAGATGAAATTCTAAATTAAATGCAAAATTGATATTTCATTATTATTTGACAGAAAATTTGGTAAAAAGATCAATTAATTAATGGAATTGAATGTGAAGGATCACTTCACAAGATTTTAAGAAAAAAGAGACTGACTAGTGAATATTGTCAGAATTTAGGGAGTAAACAAGAATTTTTCAAAAGAAAAAAAAAACTAGTAACTATTTTAAGTTGGAGACAATTGGGTGCTTTGCACTCTCATAGTAAATCAAATAGACGTGCGTGGAATCAATAGAATCAGTCCAGGAAAATCAGCAATGATCTGAGATAAGGGAAGGGAGGGTGGGTGAGTCATTCTCATTCATTCATTTAGCGTGGGAATGCCATCAA
>CATIWR010419207.1:0-27852 GCA_949677035.1 Omphalea diandra | reverse complement strand
CAATAACAATCACTCAAGACAATCACATATAAAACAAACAAATTTATAACATTTAATTATATATAATTTATATATATATATATATATATATATATATATATATATATATATATATATATATATATATATATATATATATATGACCTCATTAAAGCATAATGCTAGAGCTAAATTCAACCACTGATAATGATACACACAGCAAATGGTGAAATTCTGAGGAAAGGATGAATGTGCAAGAGGAATGAAGTAGAATCTATTAACTTACGTAATCCAACAAACGGAATAATCTTATTAAGAAACATTCCAACGGCTTAACATCAGAGTTGCAAGGACCAATAAAACGAGTAGACTTATTAACGACAGCAATGAAAATCCTACTTACCTCAAACCACAAAGACAAGAAACAAATGATAATGAAAACCAGACAGAAATGATCAAATATGCATCAGAAAACAGAAGGCAAAAACTTGTGGGAAACTCTCTCATAAGCACGACTAGTGGGAAATTCTCCCATGTAAATAATGTTAAGTAAACCAAGTGGGGATTCCTATAGACTGGACTACCCATATGTATAATGACATGTCATGTAAATATTGTATGCAAATATTATGCCATGTAGACAAAAATGCATTTATGATAAGGCATGTAAGTATGCATATGGACAATATAAATTCGTCACTGAGTTTTTCATAAGGAGCTCACTTCCTCATACATATAGTCCATCTTGCAGGACTATAATTGATAACTAAAGGTTAAAGGTTTAAAGTTTTCATACCGTGTATATGTTAATGCACTATATTGTTTCGTTGTGGTTGCCTACAGAAATGATGTACATGTATGTTGAAAGAGTTATATATGTATTAAGCAAAATGTTAAGTTATATCCTATATTCTTAGTGATCTCCGCAAAGTCTAAGTGATGAACAATGTGATCATATACATGTTCAAGGTTAATATACTGCAAAAAGAACATATTACAATTCATGATTAATGGAAAATGATGTTTAGACATATATTACAATTTATGGTCCATATGAGATAAATATTGAATACTTATGAAAAAAAAAAAAAAAAGAATGTTGAAGATAGAATACCTTAAATAGACCTTTAATTCTAGAACTATTTAAATGGAAGAATTTTATATATAATGATGTGTATATAATGAAAAGTAAGAAAAGGAAAGGATAAAAAGGAATCAACTAGTAAATCTAGACTCCCTAGTTATGACATGATAAGAAATAAATTAAATGGCCATAACATAATGTAAAAAAGTGTTTTTATGAAATGTTTAGGATTAAGCTTAGCAATTAAAGCATAATATATTGTAAGTTCCAAAAAGAAAATCACGTAGCAATTAAATCATAATATTAAACACATATCAACTCACAAATATTAAATATATGAGACAATTATACATATAGAATCACTATATTTTTTTAAAAGACTGAGAAAAAATTTTCAAGTAAATATATAAGTTGTGTTGCCACATATAACATATAATATTTGAGGCTTTCACCAGATTATTCCCTAACAAGTTAGATTTTATATAATATAAATGCATATAACTCAAGTATAGTATAGAGATTCAAGTCTTTATCTTGTCCCAATACAACATAAAATAATGCAAATAATTTAATTAACACATCACAAGTAGCACACAAATTATAACAAAATCTATCAATCATAAAAATATTCACATGAAATATGCAATTGTCCCTTGACTTTTAAGCAAACATTCAAGTGGATTCAAGTAGCATAGGAATTCAAGACTGTTGAATTTGAAAAATGACACATTGAGTTTTTTTTTTTATATATAGAATTGGCTATATCTTTTGTGGCCTCTCTAACAAGGATCAATGTTGAAGCATTTTAATGATCATTAAATAATCAATTGAAGAAAGTTTTATGGTGCAACACATGTTGAATTTGAGAAATAGCTCATTGAAAGTTTTTTGTAGAATTGTCCATTTCTTTTATAGTTTCTTGTGTTAAAGCAATCCAACAATTGTTAAAGTGTCAAACCATCAAATACCTAATGACTAGTTGAAGAAAGACTAAAGAAATATATATATATATACACACACACACGTATCGATATATATATACACACACACACACGTATCGGGTTAACGACTAGTATTTGTTACAATTGTAAGCTGAGGACATTATTTTGGTCTTGCCATGTTGAGGGGTGGGGATGGCAATGGGGGAGACTTCTCGCTCCCCGCGTGGATCTGCCTCGATGGGCTAGGGAATCCCCACCCACTTTCCCCATGGGCTGGGGTGAGGAGGGTGGGGATTAAACCCGCGCCCAACGGGACCCTCGAAGTTGATCTCCGTGGAAATCAAAAAATATTATATATTTTTTTATATTATTATATGTATATTTTATATTTATTATATGTATATATAAATATTTTATGTGTAATTACATATTTTATACATTTATTAATTTATAGTATAAAATATTTTTATTATATGAAATAATAAATTATATTTTTAAAGAAATATTTTAAAGTAATAAAAAATAAAAAATTTGGCCCTGCTTGATGAGAAATCCCTGTAGAAACAGGATGAGAGAGAAAATTCCCCCATCAGGAGGGCGGGGCGAGGTATGGAGGATAGTCCCCCGCCCGCGCCCTGCCCTATTGCCATCCCTATTGAGTGGTGAAACTTAAAAAGTTTCTTACTGTTAAAAATCTTTGCATGATATTCCAACTTGCAAACAAATTGAAGGCTTTTTTTTTTCCTCTTCGGTAAGGCAAAAAAATCAGTTTGATTTCACATTGTATAATTGAGTATTCGATGTTTATAAGATTGAATTGATTAAATTAAAAATTAGATCAATGACTGATTTGGTTATTTTGAATTAATTTTGAATATTATTTTTTATTTTTAATTGTTATGAATATATTTCTATAATTTTTAGTATTTTATTGATTTTTTAAATATATTTTAATTTTTTTAAAATTTATTTATTATTAAATTAATTAAATCGATTGAATTGAAAATTGATTAACTAATTGATTTACTGATTGGTTCAATTTTAAAAACATTAATGATATTTAGGTTGTAGGAATCAGATTCCAAGCCTACGAAAAATCAAAAGGTTTAGTAGTTGCTTTACTGCTATTTATTTGCATGGTCGTTATGTGGAGGTGACCCTTCGCGGCCAACTATATCTTTGCATGGTCCATGTGCATCATCATTACATCATCCTTTCTCTTATTTGGCGTGCACAGCTCAAGTCAAACAACCCTGCAAGCTAGTAACCCCACTCCATGGTTATATATAAAAACTCATTTAAAATCAAAATAACAAATTAATTACTTCTTATTCTCAATATCTAAACCGATTCAAGATTTTTTTTTTTAAAATATGTAACTTGATTAAACTAAACAGTATCAATTGTTTACATCATTAACTTACCATTCTCATGATTTGAACAAAAGAGTTATGTATTCACTATGAGAATAACTCTTTAAATATATCAGAATGCATTTCACAAACACATTTTATCCTTATTTGAAATTGCAAGATTCCAACCATGTTAATAATAATTCTCAAAAATCCAATTTAATATTGAAATAACTATAAATCAAGAAAAATAAAATTTGAACAATAGCATCAAAGTGAATTAATACCAATTAAATAGTGTTCTTATGAAACTTGTCCAAATGTAAAATAGCTAACTAAATGTGTAATAATTTTGGCCAAAGGTAGATGTTGTTGCAGCTCTCTTTCAAAACCAACTGATTGAAATTTAGTATCTGCAAATTATTATAACACCAATGATTAGCCACATACACCTATAAAATAAATCTGCATAAAAAAAAAAAAAGAACATTTAAACTTTTCAAGTTCAAAACGTTGTATACTAATAAAAATTGAATTTGAAATATATAATTCTCATATAAATGAACAAAAACAATCTCATTATAAAAGCTTAAGCTTGTATAAAAGATCTAATTTACACTCTTCCTATAATAATATAGTACATAAAATTAGAATGAACCTCTATTTAAAAAAAAAAAAACAAAAATATGGCACGTGAAGATTTATAAGAAGAATGAGTGAATAACCAAACCTTTTAGTCCCATGAAAAGTTAGAACATAAACTTGGCATATTCAAGTCTATTTCATTTACGATGCTTGCACCATCAATATCTTTAGACAACAAGGAACAAGAAGTTGTGTCCTTCACCTTCTTTGGACATGTACAACAATCATGGCCTCCATATTTGCATTTGTTATATTTTCTCTTAATTTCTATCCTTTCAAATGTTAAAGGATCATTTTTTGCAGAAACATTCCTCTGTTTTTTATTTGAACTCAGTGGATGACCTCTATGAGTTTCAATACTAGGTTCAAGAATCAAAGGATTTGAATAATACACAAAATCAAATATCTATTTTTGAACATCTTTTTTATTGAGGGTAGTTGTTGATATTTAGCTTGTAACTCTTGCAATAATCCATCAATTGGATCTTGTCCATCATCAACTAATATTAAAAAGCAACATATCACCTATGTGCCATTTGGATGTAAGTCATTAAGGCTTAGCATTTGATCTTTCATTGTCCTCATTTTGTGTGCATAAGGAAGGCCCATTGTCTTTGAGAAAATGACCCTTACATATTGGTGATAAAGAGTCAGATGTTGGCGATTCATATTGCTCAAAAATTCTCTCTAATGCAAACATAAAAATACGAGAAATAAGTTCTTAAAAGGAAGGGATGCAATATTTATGTGCAATACGAATCTTTTCACTAACAAATTTTGCCTTGATCTCTTGAAATTGATTTTCAATTACATGATAAGTTTTTTCTTTAACAATATGAAGATCATCTGTAGGGACTTGAAGCCACCCTTTTAGCTTTGAATGTGCACTTTCAGCTCGTGAACTGACACTATTTCCAAAGTGCATGTATTTTTTCGTCCATGCATCAACAAATTACTTTTTCAATGGAAGCCAAGTTTTTTTTTATGTAATTAAGAACCAACTCATATTTCTTATATTGTACATGAAGTCCAAGCTTCTTCAAATGATGATTCACTTGGAGAGTTTATCAAATTTGTCCATTCAGTTAGAAATTTATCCCAATCATCCCCTTTCTCAAAGTGACGCTTGCAATTTGCAAGTATATTTTTCTCAATATACCAAAAACATAATAAATTAACCGTGTCAGTGACAACATTTGTATAGCATTCATTAGAGCTAATTCCCTGTCAAATACAATAACCAAGGATGATTATCAATACCCAATATCTTGCTAAATTTTATCAATGCCGCACATAATCTTTCTCTTCCGCATTTTGCATAAAAACAAAGCAAGAGAAGAATAAACTATTAAAACCAAAGACCCTATGATATCAAGTAGCAACATCTTATACTTATTGGTCTTATAAGTGTAATTTATGGCAAAAATGTTTGAGTACCTTTTTGTCAATGCAATAGCCTTAGGATGTGCAAACGTTGAATGCGTCAAATGAGAATCTTGATCATGCTCAATATCGTTAAAAAAAAAAAAACCACCACCTTGACCAAGTTCCTCTCATAAAGCTTAAACCATTAAATGACTTGCCAAATCTCTTTTATAAGTTTTTCTCATGTTGTAAAGAGTTTTAGATATTGCTTGAAGATTTGAATTATCTTCAAAACAAGTGGTAACTATTTGTCTTGTAAGTATTCTAGACCTGCTTACTTCTTTAATATGACCAATTTCTTCTCTTGAAAAACGACGAGCATATGGATGTCCAGACAAATCTCTTGATGGTTCATGATTATATGATACATCTTTTATCTCAAGTTTTCAAGTATAATCTACATCTTTTATCTCAAGTTTTCAAATATAATCTTGTTTTTTTCCCCATATCTCAAATAGACAATTTATAAGACGAGAACCTATTTTTGTCTTTCTGCTTTATACCTTCTTATGATTGTAACATATCCATGCTTGAATGCAATTGTTCTAATATCATTAAGCAACTCCTCTCTATTGTTACATATTCTTGTGGCAAGACTTAGCAAATCAGATGGATAAATAACCTCTTTTTTATTTTGGTAAGTAGGTTCTTTACCATTGCCTATCAAATTAAACATTATAGGCATACAAAAAAAAAAAAAAAAAGACAATACCAATAAAAAATTAGAGATCCATAAATTATATAACATATGTATAAAACATAAAAACATAACATTCTAAATTTTAATTTATCTAATATTTCGTCAATCATCTTAACATAAAATCATGTACATAATATATTTGTGAACTTTAACAACATCTAAGATGAGATACAAAGTATTAAAAATTTAAAGATATATTGTGGATTGTAACTATGAGGTCTAATGTCGAATGAGCATTTATTTTAAATATTAGATTAAATTTTCAAAAGAGAATAAATATTAAAAAAAATGGAACATGTAATCATCGTTAAGCAAAGTTTTGGTCATGAGTTAATAAACAACTTTTTAGAAATGAATTAATAGTAATTTGGGATTAATTTCAACGATTAATCAAGATTGAGTAGTTTAACAACATTTAATTTTCATCAAAATGATTTTTATACAAAGTTAAATAAATTTGCAAGAAAATTAAAATTTAAGTAAGCTAACAATCCCAATATATAAAATCATTTAAATAAAAAAGAATAATATGTACTCAATTTCAATAAAAGAATTAATATAAATACATAAAAGTAACAAATGATTTATCTTCAAAATGAGCCTCCTTCAAGATATTAACATCATCAAGATGAATGCTATGATTTGATAAAGGCCCCTAATCAATTGCATAATAAAAATTGAGTATTTTCTCAAGCTCTAAATCTTCTACTATATTTGAATCCTCTATATTTGTTGTCTTTAATTATACTAAAAGGGAATGCAATTAATAGTTTTTAGGTTTAACTTTTGAAAGTCAGTAGCATATGGGGCAACAATAAAATAAGAATTTATATTGAACTTAATGTCTATCTTTTTAGGCCAATATAGGAATTTCAAGTGACAATAAAAAATTCCTTTTTAAGTGAAGGATAATAAAGTCATTTACACTTTAAGATATTAAATATGAAGTGCAAATAATGTGTATATATATATATATATATATATATATATATATATATATATATATATATATATATATATATGTGTGTGTGTGTGTGTGTGTGTGTGTGTGTGTGTGTGTGTGTGTGTGTGTGTGTGTGTGTGTGTGTGTGTTTTGGACTAAACCTAGGTCATAAGTCTCTTTTGTTCTTGACAATGGAGATTGATTAGTTCTAATGATTTGTTTAAGTGTTGTTTTACAGTTTATAAAGTATTTTTTCATTGGAAGTTGGATGGAAGCCAAAATTTCCATTTTTAAGAAAAACATCCAAATTTTCGGTCAATATCCCCTAAATTGCAACCGCAACCTTGCTATAAGGATGGATGGAGTTAGGTCAGAGAAATTTGCTGACGAATTCACAGCCGTGACTCAGCTGAAGGGAGCTTTGTTGATTCACAGAGGAATTCGCGGTGGCGTTTGCGTCCTATGCCGCTACCACAAATTTCATAGTAATAAAGGAGGGAACCAAGTTTGCAAGCACAACATGCCAAGTGTTCAAGGTAATCGATGAAATATCAAAAATCACGAGGGCGAAGAATTTGTCACAACCGCTAACCAATAAAGTGTTGTCTCCTCTCCAAATAGAAGAATTCGCGATCTCAGTCGCACCGAAGAGAAAGTTTAATCGCGACTGCGACTTTTGAGTAGTTGGTTGAATACAATGGTTATATTTCTTAGACAACCAATGGGTAAAGGACACATGGACTAGTCGTTAGACATAAAATGGGGTTCTCTGCCGCAATTTTCGACTCCTCATTGCAAATTGAAAATTCATGATTGCGAAATGCCAGTAGCGACCGCGACTTTCGTCTAACAAGTGTTCAATGCAAAATCTGCCTAACATAACTTAGAGATTTTGGGATAGTTTTTAAGTAACGTCTCTTTGGTGGATGTTGGCTATAAATAATTCACTAAACTAATGTAAATGGAAGAGAATTTCATTTATTATAATCAAACTCTTACAAATTTGCTACTCATTCTTCTTACTTTTCTTTATGTGTTATTGATTATTTAGTGTTAGCAATAAACACCCTTGTAAGTAGGCTGAGAGTTAGCCTAACTTCCAAAACTCTTATAAGAGGTTGAAGTGTGAGTCTATCCAAAACACTTGTGAGAGGTTTTGTGTGAGCCTAAAAACACAAGTTGTAAGGGTTATAGGTGAGCCATAAAATACAAATAGTATAAGTTAGGTGTGAGCTTGAAAATACCAGTTTGTTTTAGTGGAATACCCAATTGTGAGGAATTGAGGAGTGGACGTAGGGTTTGTTAACACTCGAACCACTATAAAACATCTTGTGTTTATTTTCTCTTCTTCTTCTTCTTAACTCTCTAAACACTTAAACCTTTCTCTTTATTTTTTAATCTCTCAACAATTCAATACCCCCTTTTTGATGCATTAGACCAATAAGTGGTATCAGAGTCAAGTCTCACTCCAAAGCATAATTGTGTGAGTAAAGATCATGGCACAAGAAGGAATCCATACTCAACTCAAGCCATATTTTGATGAAGCAGGCTATACTTATTAGAAGTATAGGATGGAAATTTGCTTGGATAGTGATATGGTAGACCTTTGGGACATTATAGCAAAGTAGTGTAAGCCACCTACTAAAGTGGTAGATGGAAGTGAGGAATTGATCCCTAGAGAGAAATGGGTTGAAGCTCATAGGAGATCCAATGGCAGAAATAAAAGAGTTATGACAATCCTTTTAAGTTCTCTCTTAAGAGAAGAAATTGGAAGGGTCCAACATTGTCTTACTGCTCATGGGATTTGGAAGGCCTTGGAGAACTACCATGAAGGCACTGCTTTAGTGGAATCTAGCCGACTTGAGATGTATGTGACAGAGTGGGAGCTATTTATGATGAAGGAAGAAGAAACCATCATGGATATGACAAATAAACTCCTTGTAATTGTCACAAACATGAAGAATTTTGGGATATTTCTCACCAATCATAAGGTAAATTCAAAAATCCTAAAATCCTTACCTCTTAAAAAGTATGGTGCAAGAGTTTGTAGTATCCAAAAGTCCAATTCGAAGATATAAAAGGTGTCAACAGATGTTCTAATAGGCAAACTCTTAACTCATGAGCTAACCTTGAAAAAAGATGAAGAAATGAAGAAAATAAGAGTTCAAGAAAATAAATCATAAAAACCAGAAAGGAGGACCTTAGCTCTCAAGTCTTCATCAAAGAAGAAGGAAGTTGAAGTGGCCTCAAGTGAAGAGGAAAGTGACAAAGAGTTACAATGCTTTCTAGAAGAACAAAGGAGTTGATTAGAAGAAGAAAGGAAAGAAGAAACTTCCAGAAAGCTACTTCAATTCCCAAAGAAAGATTAAATCATGTCGCTTGTTATGAATGTGGCAAGCAAGGCCACATCAAATATGACTACCCTAAATTGAAGAAGAAGAAGAAATGAGACAAAGAGAAAAGAAAAAGCTTTAAAGCCACTTGGGATAATAGTTTAAGTGAAAAAGATGAAGAGGAAGAGGTTGCAAACCTATGCTTCATGGCATAAGAGGATACATTAAATGAGGTAAGCTCTTCACCTTGCTCTTATTCTAAATTTGATGAGTTAGATGATGTAGATGATGAGTTTTTAAAAGCTCTCACCATGAAATATGACAAATATAAGTCATAAAATGAAAACTTATAAAAAGAAGTGTACTAAATTAGAAGATGAGTTTAAATCCTTAAATAATCTTATAAGTGAATTGAAGGCTTCAAATGAAGAACTCAAGAAGTTTAAAGAAAGTCTTTCTAAAACATCTTCATCCCTAACTTCATTAAGAAAAAATAATGACTCCTTGAAGCGTGAAGTCATTGAGCTTAGAAATTCTATTTCTAAGTTCCATAAGGAAAAGGAAGCGTTAGATACACTTATTGTATCACAAATATCTCCCTTTGTTAGGCATGGTCTAGGCTTCAATAGAGCTTTATCTTTCATACCTTCACTCATAACATTTATAAGAGCATCAACACTTCAAACATCAAGTATTGAGGTGGTTGGAAAGAAAAGTGCTTAAAACACTAAACCATCATTGCCTAAGGGCAAAGAAAAGGCGCAACAAGGCTCAAGGCCTATTTCTAGAAAGGCCAATCATGCATACATTTACAATAAAAAGCATGCTCACTCACAGACACATAGAAAATTTACTTCTACACCCATTCATTCATGTTCATGTTCACATTCATACCATGTTGGTATGAGAAAACCCCCCCCTCATACTAAGGCAATAAATAGGAGAAAGACTAATAAGTTTAAACTCTAATGCTACTATTGTATGAAGTTTGGTCACGTAAATGTTTATTGTTATATTAGGAAGACACACCTCAAGTTGGAGGATCCTTCTAAACCTAACCCCCTAGGACTCAAGTGTGCTTAGGTACCAAAGCAAAAATGATTTACTTGTGTTATGTAGGATTGTTTAACAGCTACCAATAAAGCAAATGATTGGCATGTGGATAGTGGTTGCTCAAAGTACATGATCGGCAATAAGAGACAATTCATGGCCCTAAGAGAAAAGGAGGGTGACAATGTCACATTTGGAAATAATGCCAAGGGTAAGGTAATTGGCATTAGGACCATTGATAAGAATGTTTGTTCTCTAATTAATGATGTTTTACTTGTGGATGGCTTACAACATAATTTGTTTAGTGTAAGTCAATTATGTGATAAAGGTAATAAAGTCACTTTTGACCCTAGAGAATGTTGGATTACCACTTTGGGGGATAAAAAGGTAGTTTTCAATGGAGAAAGGAAAGGTAATACCTATCTAATTGACTTAGACAATTTGGCTAATAAATCCTTTAAGTGTCTTATGTCTCTTAGCAATGAAGTTTAGCTTTGGCATAGAAGACTTGGACATGCTAGCATGGAGCTCTTACAAAGCTTATTAAAAAGGAATCTAGTGGAAGGTCTTCCAAAGCTAATGTTCTCTAGAGACAAAACATGTAGTCTTTGCCAAATGGGAAAGCAACACCAATCCTCTTTCAAAGCAAAGAACATTGTAAATACATATAAACCTCTTTAATTAATTCATATGGACTTGATAGGACCCACTAGGAGTGTTATTTTAGGTGAAAAACATTACACATTTATCCTAGTTGATGACTACTCTATGTTGGCTTAAGTTTCCTTTCTAGCTCATAAACATGATACTTTTGATGCTTTTAAAATTTTTGCAAAAAGGATTCAAAATGAAAAGGGTTACTTCATTTCTTCTATATGAAGTAACCATGGAAAAGAATTTCAAAATGAATCTTTTGAATCTTATTGCTTAGAGATGGGATTTTCATAACTTTTCAACTCCTAGAACACCACAAACAAAATGGTGTTGTAAAGATGAAAAACAAAACATTAGTAGAGATGGCTAGAACTATACTCAATGAGTATTCATTACCAAATTACTTTTGGGTTGAAGCTATCAATACTCCGTGTTATATTGCAAATCGAGTTTTCAAAAGACCCATTCTTAATAAAATTTCATATGACCTATGGAATGATAGAAAACCTAAGTTATCATACCTAAGAGTATTTGGATATAAATATTATATCTTGAATACCAAGGATAATCTTGGAAAATTTGATTCAAAAACCAATGAAGGGATTTTCTTAGGTTATTCCACTACTAGCAAGGCCTATAAGGTTTTTAATAAGAGTCCAATAATTGTTGAAGAGTCTATAAATATTATGTTTGATGAATCTAGTAAGCTTATTCTTGGGAAAGGTTCTTTTATTGATAATCTTGTAGGTGATTTTGAGAAATTAGATTTGAAACATACTATAAGAGAAAAGGATAAGGGTCATGATGAGAGCAAATCATTAAGAGAAGATAAAGAACCTCAACATCAACAAGTGAAATCACCAAACCAAGATCTTCCTAAGGATTAGAGATTTTTCAAGCATCACCCCAAGGACTTAATCATTGGTGATACATCTAAGGGTGTAAGTACTAGATCTCAACTCTATACTTTACATAATAATCTTGTTTTTGTTTCTCAATTTGAGCCAAAATCTATTGATGAGGCTCTTGATGATGAGAGTTGAGTGATTGTTATGCAAGAGGAACTCAACCAATTTGAGAGACATAATGTGTAGGAACTTGTTCCTAAGCCTAAGGAACACCCTATTATAGGTTGCAAATGGGTGTTTAGGAATTGGTTAGAAGAACAAGGGTTCATCACTAGAAATAAGGCTAGATTGGTTGCTAAAGGTTACAACCAAGAGGAAGGAATTGACTATGATGAAATCTATGCCCCCGTTGTAAGATTGGAGGCCATTAGGATTCTTTTGGCATATGCATGTCACATGAATTTCAAACTATTTTAAATGGATGCCAAAAGTGTTTTTCTAAATGGTGTCATTGAGGAGGAAGTTTATGTTGAACAACCTCCTAGTTTCGAATCATATATTTTTCTAAATTATGTTTTTAAATTGAATAGAGCCTTGTATAGTTTGAAATAAGCTCCAAGAGCTTAGTATGAAAAGCTTAGTTCTTTTCTTTTGTAAAATGATTTTGAAAAAGGGAAGGTTGACACAACTTTATTTATCAAAAGGCATAATCATGATACATTAATAGTGCAAATTTTATGTTGATGATATCATTTTTTGTGCTACTAATTAATCTTTTTGTAAGGATTTTGCTAAGTGTATGACTCGGGAATTTGAAATGAGCATGATGGGAAAGCTCAAGTTGTTCCTTAGTCTACAAATCAAGCAAACCAAAGAAGAAATCTTCATCAACCAAGCAAAATACACAAAGAACATTCTCAAGAAATTTGGCATGGAAGGATATAAAGTAGCAAAAACACTAATGAGTGCTACCATCAAGTTGGACAAGGACGAATCAGGTAAGTCGATTGATGAGAAGAGATATCGAGCTATGATTAGTTCCCTACTCAATCTTACTGCCTCTAGACCTGATATAATGTTTATTGTATACATGTGTGCTAGGTTTCAATCTTGCCTTAAGGAATCTCATCTAAATGTTGTTAAAAGGATTTTCAAATATTTACATGGCACATTGCATCTAGGTTTATGATATCCTAAAGATTCTTTATTTAACCTCATAGGTTATTCGGATGTGAATTATGCTGGTAGTCTTCTAGATAAAAAGAGCACTTCTGGAACTTGTCAATTCATAGGAGAGTGTTTAGTGTCTTGGTTTAGTAAAAAGCAAGTTTCAGTTGGCTTATCCACCGTCGAAGCTGAATATTTAGTTGTAGGTTATTGTTACACCCAAGTCCTTTGAATGAAACAATAATTAAAGGATTATGGCAAAGTAATTGATCACATTCCCATCAAATGTGACAACACTAGTGCAATAAATCTTTCCAAAAATCTCATCCAACACTCTAGGAGCAAACATATAAATATTAGGAATCATTTTCTGAGAGATCATATCCAAAATGGATGTAGTATTAGAATTTATAGACATAAATCATCAACTTGTGGATATTTTCACAAAGCCTCTCAATGAAGAAAGGATGAACTTCATTAAAAGAGAGTTAGGAATGCTTGATGGAAGCTCCCTGAAATGAATATTTGGATGTTTTAGAATGCTCTTTGTGTGATGCATTATTCATACTTGATTGATTATTATGTGTATGTTGTATGTGATACTTATCTCTTTGGATGTCTTAATTCTATGCGTAATTGTGTCTCTCTATGCCAATTTCCATGAATTAGGCATCAATATATTAAGTGGATCATAGCTTAGAAAGTCAAGTCTTATCCTTTCATAGTTATATTTTCTGCCTTGTAATTTGCGATCACTACTCCTTGATTCATGGTCGCGAATTACACGCACTCATCATTCGGTTGTCAACCATCAATTCGTGGTCGCGACTTTCATTCCCTGCTGTGAATTTATTCAAATTTTAAATATTTTGACTATTGAACGCGTCGTTTCAGGAGGATTTTTTGTTCGTTACTCATAAATTTTGTAATTACCGATTGCGACTTGTAGGTAGCAGTCGTGAATTTGAGTAACTATCATGCATTTAAATGATTTGATTGTTAACCGATGACACTCCTTTATTTAATGCATTTCTAACCATTTATGGTCGTTTTCACCCCCTTTCTTAGCCTATATAAACCCTTGAAATAGTGTTTTTGTTCACTCCTACTAAAAATATCATTCTCTCTTCTTCCTTACTCTCAAACATCTTCTAATCTTTTCTCATTCATAATGGCCCCTAAGAAAGCCTCAAGAGTAAAGAAAGGAAAGGAAGTAACACAACCTTCTAGACTACCAGATCTAGACATGATGAAAGGGATCACAAAAGAGGAGAAAGATTGGTATAAGGCAAACGCTTTTAAGATTATTCTACCGAACAAAATCCCTTCCACTTTTCTCCTTGAATCATTAGGCATCAAAGACGAGATCCACTCATTTCTCTCAATCTTGGGATGGAGCGAATTTATTTTTCATGACAAGCCAGAATATGAAGAAATTGTGTAGGAATTTATGTGCATCTTAACCTTTAGTCAAAGAGTGGAATCTCTTACTGGCTAATATGGGTTAGTATTTGGAGCCTTTGAGGACCCTTTTTACATTACCTTTGAGCAACTTTCTAATCTATTTAACCTTCAAGTCAGAGATGACATTTCATTCATCATCTCTGCCCTTGATGTTATCTATTTCAAGTTTTGGTCCAAAATTTCTATCGAGAGCAAACATGACCCAAGACTTCCCTTGCCAAATATATTTGTACCCTACGCTTTTGAATACTTCACAGTATCATCGCATTTTTCATTAATGCAAGAGGGGATGGTAACAAAAAAGTATCCCAAAAGGATTTTTCTTTTCTTTTTTATCTCACCAAAAATAAACCAATACAAACTGGCCGCTATCTTATGGATCAATTGATCTACATGAGCACAAAATCCAAGAGTCAGTTTCTTCTTCCTTCCCATGTCACTATTATCTATCAATACATCGGTGCTATTAATGAGGAAAATGAAAAATTCCTCACTAAGAAGTTTATCCCTTCACAAAATTTTCTAGACCTACCCTACCCTAATAATGCAAAATCCATTCACCCTGATTCTTATACATATACATTAAGTGCTTTGGGGCTAAGAAACTAGAGACCTCCTAAGCCTTTAAAAGAAAAAGGGCTTGTCATTGAAGAGGGAGCCCGACCTATTCTACCTCCCCCACCCAAACTAAAAGCCAAAATGACTCTTGTCTCCATCAATAAAAAGCTTGACAAAATGATAAGGATGATCAAAAGCTGATTTCTCCTCCTCTCCCACCTACATAATGATTTAGTAGACCTTCAGGAGAAAGTAGGTGCCACTCCCTGCCATCTTCTGAAAGATTGGGAGGACACACCCAAAGAGGAGGATAACTAAGAGGTTGAGGAGGGTGATGAAGCTCATAGTGGAGGGGCTAATGAAGATTTAGATGGTTCTACAGACGATGATAATTCTCCCATATTTTAGATTGTTTGTAAGTTTTCTTTTTATGTTGTTTCTTTTATAATCTTGATGTAAAACTGTTGATCCCACAATTTATTAAATAAATAAAAGTGTTTATTTTGCAATTCAATGTCTCATATTATGTGATTGCAATTTTAAGCTATGATTGTTTATTTGTTTCTTATATCTCAATTTATGCACTTCATTCTTTAAAAATTCACCCTCTTTTTGATCTTGCCAAAGGGGGGAGAGAGTAGAGCATTGGGAGATAATGCATAAGTTGAGGGAGAGCAATAGCAATAGGAACTTTACTTTTTCAAACTTAGAATTCTTTGATTATTCTTTGATTAATTGATCATTGACCATCCCAACTTCACAACTCATGCATTTGATTTTCTTTAAGATCAATCTAAGTTGTCAAAATTAAAAAGGGGAAGATTATTAGACTAAGTTTGTCAAACCTAGGTCATAAGCCTCTTTTGATCTTGACGATAGAGATTTATTAGTTCTAATGATTTGTTTAAGTGTTGTTTTACAGTTTATAAAGTATTTTTTTTATTATAAATTAGATGGAATTCAAAATCTCTTTTTTTAAAAAGAACATCCAAATTCACGGTTAGTGTCCCCTAAATCGCGACCACGACCTTGCTATAAGGATGAATGGAGCTAGGCCAGAGGAATTTGCAGATGAATTCATAGTAGCAACTCAGCCGAAGGGAGCTTGGTTGATTCACAAAGGAATTCGCAGTGGCATTGGCATTCTATATCATAGTAACAAAGGAGGGAACTAATTCTGTAACCACAGCATGTCAAGTGTCCAAGGCAACCATTGGAATATCAAAAATGGCATTGGAGAAGAATTTATTGTGACCATTAGCTAAGAAAGTGTTGTCTCCTTACTAAATAGAAGAATTTGCGTCTCATTCATGCCCAAGAGAAAGTTCAATCGCGATCGCAACTTTTGAGTAATTGGTTAAACACAACAGCTATATTTCTTAGACAACCAATGGGTCAAGGACATGTGGATTAGCCGTTAGACACAGAACGGGGTTCTCTATCGCAATTTTTGGCTCTTCAGTGCAAATTAGAAATTTACGACTACAAAATGCCTATAGCGACCTCGACTTCCGCCTGATAAACATTTAATGCAAAATCTACCTAGTATAACTTGGAGATTTTGGGATAGTTTTTGAGTAACATCTCTTTGGTGGATGTTGGCTATAAATACTTCACTAAATTGATGTAAATGGAAGAGAATTTCATTTATTGTAACCAAGCTCTTGCAAATTTGCTACTCATTCTTTTTAATCTTCTTTATGTGTTATTTAGTGTTTAGTGTTAGCAATAAACACCCTTGTAAGTAGGTTGAGAGTTAGCCTAACTTCTAAAATTTTTGTAAGAGGTTAAAGTGTGAGTCTATCTAAAACACTTGTGAGAGGTTTTGTGTGAGACTAAAAACATAAGTTGTAAGAGTTGTGTGTGAGCCATAAAATACAAATTATATAAGTTAGGTGTGAGCCTAAAAACACCAGTTTGTTTGAGTGGAATACCCATTGTGAGGAATTGAGGAGTGGACGTAGGGTTTGTTAACACCGAATCACTATAAACGTCTTGTGTTTATTTTCTCTTCTCTTTCTTAACTCTCTAAACACTTAAACCTTTCTCTTTATTTTTTAATCTCCCACCAATTCAACCCCTTTCTTGGTGCACTAGGCCAACAATATATATATATGGGTAGTTCAATGATATTTCTTTATCGGGGTTAATATTTATTTTCAATCATTATAAAATATATAACTATTCATGAACATAATCATGTAAAATTCGTATTCCACATTTTCTCAATGAAATATATAATTAATTAATGAGATAATGATATGGTGCACCCTCTTTTTTATAAAGATATTTATATCCCACATATTTAAAAAAGACATGTTTACCTAAGAGAATTTATTTTTTTCTGCTTTTAGTTTTTATTATTTATTTTTATACATTTTTGTACAGTTACAATTGATATGAGATAAGAGATTTTTTTTTTGTTCTTTACTTTTTTACCTGAAGAAGAAAAAGAAGAAAATAAAAATGAAGAATAAGAAGAAAAAGAAAAAAAAAAAAAAGAAAAGAACAATGAAGAATAAGAATAAGAAGAAAAAGAAGAAGAAGACAACGATATACTTTGTATCTCTTCCACTCATTCTCCCTCTCTCTATAAAAAAAATGAAGAAGAAGAAGAAGAAAAAGTTGATTTGAATAAATTTGAATATGTTTTTTTTTTTTTTATTTAGAGATAAAGAAACGATAATAAAATGAATAATTTGAATGATAATGAGATAAACGATAACGATAATGTTATATTTCTTTGACTATTTTTCTCTTTTTTCTCTAAAAAATAGCAAGAAAATGAAGATACATATAGATTTTCTTTTTTTTGAAGATTTAATAGTTGTTTTATTGTTATTATTGTTTTAAAATAAATAATCACGAGTTTTTATGCATTTTAGATAAAAAAAAATAGTTAACAAATGAACATTTTTGAACTAAAAATCAATTATGAAGAGAGTGAAAATTGTGTTTGTTAGAGGTTGAAGATGATGTGTACATCCTAATTATTCTTCTTTTGTTTTTTGTTTATCGATGGCTACATAAACAAAAAAAATAAGTCCAAAATAAACCTAAAATAAACATTTTCTTGGAAACTATTTATTTATTTATTAAAAAAATTGAATTGATAAACCTAAAATAAACATTTTCCTAGAAACTATTTGTTTATTTTTTTAAAAAAATTAGATTGATAAATCTAAAATAAAGTAAATAGAATAAAAAATAAACATTTTATTATGTATAAATATATTTTACTTGATGTTGTTATAAAAAAAAATCATGTTTTTTTAGAGGTTGAAGATGATGCTAAATTCTAATTATTCTTCCTCTTCTTTTGTGTATTTTAGATGAAAAATAGTTAGCAAATAAACATTTTTGAATTACAAATTATTCATGAAGAGAGAGAAAAATATGTTTGTTAAAGGTTAAAGATGGCGTCTATGTCTTAATTGTTCTTCTTCTTTCTTTTGTTTATTCATGGTTGCATAAACAAAAAAAACCTAAAATAAATATTTTTCTAGAAACTATTTTCTTTATTTATTTTTTAAAAATTTTGAACTGATAAACCTAAAATAAAAGTAAATAAAATAAAAATAAACATGTTACTATGTATAAATATATTTTACGTGATTTTATAAATAAAATCATGCTTTGTTAGAGCTTGAAGATGATGTTAAGTTCTAATTGTTATTCTTTTTTTATGCATTTTAGATAAAAATAGTTGGCAAATGAATATTTTGAACTAAAAATTAATCATAAAGAGAAATAAAATTGTGTTTGTTATAAGTTAAAAATGATATCTACATTCTAATTGTTATTTTTCTTTCCTTTTGTCTATTGATGGTTGCTTAAACAAAAATAAACCCAAAATAAATCATTTATAAACAATTAATAAAACCATTTGTAAATCAATAATAAACAAAAAATAAATCATTAATAAACTATTTGTAAATATTTTACAATGTAAGAAGAATTAAATGCAAATATCATCTTCAACCTCCAATAACTTGATTCTCTCTCTTTTATAACTGATTTTAAGCTCAGACATATTCATTTTTAATTGTTTTCCATTCACAATATATCAAACTAATAATTTTTTATTTTAAACAATAAAATAAGCATTAAAAATCATATTAATATTGTTTTTAGAGTGAGAAATATATGTCATAAAGTATTTTCTCTCTATAACAAATTTACAAATCTGAAATTGTGTGCGAGGAAGAATATTTATTTTATTGATTTTGATCCATTAAGAAATATGAATAAACTTGAGAACGATTTGATCCATCAAGAAACGTAAATGAATTTGATAAAAGAAATCATGTTTAAAAAGAAAAATTAATAATGGTGGAAGATCGATTTATAAATGTTATTTCTTAATTTAATGAATCCAGCTAGTTAAGTTAAGAAGATTATCTCTTAGTTTTTAGGTAACAAATCTGTAATTCTTTTTTTATAAAGTTGATTCAAGAAAGGATAAAAAGCATATATTTATAATTTACTGTTGCAAAATAGTATTTTTGTGAACCCTTTGTGCGTGAGGTATTTTTGTCAGTATCCCTTAGTTTTTAGGTATTTTGTCCTTAACCCTTAATTAATTTGGAGTTTGAATGAATGGATAAGACCATCTAGAGGAGTGAAGCTAAATCATCATTCTATCGTCACTTCATTATTTCACATATATGCATGATCTAGTATTAGGAAGTGGTTAGAGCCCACATGATTAGTTGTTGGACCAATACTAAATCGATTGACGTTTTATTTAGATTGGCTCAACAACCTTTAAAAAGATGAAGCAACAAGGTATAAGAAGGTTCTTTTTCTTGTTTCAATTATATGATCAATATAAATAGAAGTGGTGGAATCAATCGATTTCATATTATATTTTTCCAAATGAATTCGAATTGTGAATCAAGTGCAATCATTAAGTTAATGTATAAATTTATTTTAAAAATAAAATAATATTTTATTTATAAAAATTTAAAATTATGAGCAATTCAGTCTAATTCAATATGAAATTCAAACAACAATTGAAAACTGATATAAATTTATGTTTATGTCAATTTGACTTTTTCACAATTTGAGATGGCCTAACTTGAATTCAACAAAAAAAAAAAAAAAGGAGATAATCCTAAAATAATTTGATTCAAAATTAATTTGATCTGAATCCTCCTCGATTGACTTAAATTTTATTTCTAATTTTGAATAATTCAATATATATTTTTATTATAATTAATAAAAATTTGTTTATGAATTTTAATTTATTATGGTTTTATATTAATTAACTAATATTATTTATGATATTATGTAAAAGAATGAAATATATAAATATATTTGATGATGTGTTTCTACATTTAAATACTTATATAATAATTTAGGCAAGGAGACCCTTTTCTTTTTACATATTTTTATTTTGCTCTCAACGTTCATCCTCACTACTGTCTCATGTAGTCGCTCATGGTCATATTCATGGAGTCCAAAATATCTCGACATGGTCTTGTTATTTTTCATTTCTTTTTTGCAAATGATAGTTTGGTGTTTTGTAGGGCTAGTGTTGCTTATTATTTGCCGTTGAAGAGCCTTCTACTGTCGTATGAGCTGGCTTCACATCAACTTGTGAACTTTGATAAGTTAACGTTATCTTTTAGTCTTAATACTCCTCATGACACCTAACATGTCATTGTTGATATTTTATCAATCCTCGTGGTTTCGGGTCATGATGTTTATCTGGGCCTGCCAACCTTTTCACTGTATAATAAGAGAATTCAATGTGGATATCTTAGAGATCGGGTTATTAATCAGTTACACAAGTGGAATAATAAGATCTTCTCTTTGGGTGGTAGGGAAATGCTTATCAAGTATGTCATCCAAGCTTTACTTGCCTATGACATGTCTTGCTTTCAAATTTTATCTTCGGTCTTTCATGATATTGAGAGGTCATGTGCCAACTTTTGGTGGGGGATAGAAGAGGGTTGCCATAAGCTCCATTGGAAGACTTGGTCTTTCTTGTGCAGGTCTAAGCAGTTAGGGGTTCCTAGCATGGGTTTTAGATGTCTTTATGTATTTAATCAAGCTCTAATTTATAAGTAGATTTGGCAGGTTATTACTAGGCCTAGTTCTTTGGTAGCTTAGGTTCTTAATGGTAGGTACTTCCTCGATGGTACTTTCTTGGAGGTTGACTTAGGACATAACCCTTCTTACATATGGCATACTTTACTTAGGGGTGCATTCTCTTTATTAGGGGGTTCTCGTTAGTGTGTTGGTGGCAATACTTCTCTTAGAGTATACGATAAATGAGTTCCAAGAACTCATAATTTTATGATTGGGTCACTTAGATCTCTACATGATTCCATCCTTATTTTAGAGTTGTTACTTTCTAATGAATATTAAAATGAACATCTCATCTGACAACACTTTATTGCTTACGATGTGGAGGTTATCCTTACTATTCCTCGGCCTAGATATTCAGTTCATGATCGCTTATGCTGGCACTTTGGCAACAAGTGAGTTTATTCAATAAAAAGTGCTTATTAGTTGGTCATGATGCCTTAGACAGCTTACTCCTCTTCCTCCACTTCTCACGTGAGGGGTGGTAAAAGTACTTATAGAGCTTGAGCCATCCTTTAAAGGTATGTATTTTCCTCTAATAATGTTGTATTGATATCTTACATTGCAACCTTCCCTCACTCCACCACCATGTGTTAGTTAACTCTTTTTTCTTTAGATGTGGAGTTAGGTTTGAGGATACACTTTTCTCCTATTCTTTCCGTATAGATATTTGGTTACACAGTCCATTTTAGGCTCTTATTGCTCAAATGTCATAGGCTTGTGTTTTAAATGTTCTGTGGATGGGTAAGGATAAATTGGACATGCATGCACCATTTTGAATTATTCTTTATCTACTGTTAGATGGCCTGGGCCATTAGGAATAACATATTGCATGGAAACTTGTATTTAAAGGGAGTTCTAGTGTTCATATAGGCTGAAAGTTTTATCTTGATGTTTTTCATCATGCTTTATTGACATCTCAGATTGTGCAACCTACCACGTTCATCCAGCCTCCTATTAACCACCTCCTTCGGGTTACTATAAGCTCAACGCTAATGCCTCCTAGCATGAGGAGTCTCAGATGTATGGTCTAGGCACAGTTGTGCGGGATAGGCAAGAACTATTTATGTCTTCCTGCGCTTCTAGAGATCTTCATGTGCCCTTAGCGCTTTGTAGAGAACTTGTAGCTCTTAAAGAAGGTCTTCGAGTAGCCTTTGAGAGTGGCTTCAGTAAATTGGTTATGGAATCAGACTGGTTGTAAGTTGTTTCACTATTAACTTCTTCTAGGCCTTCTTTCTCAGAATCTAATTTGATCAGAACAAATATTATTAAACTTGCATCTTTATTTAAGTTTGTTAATTTTAGCTTTGTCAAACGGTCTTGTAATAGAGTTGCAAATACTTTAGCTCGCTTTGGAACTAGGTTGGATTTCAAATAGGTGTGACTTAAGGATAAATCCCTATTATAGATTCAAACTTATATAATTTATCTCTCTCAACAATTAGTATTGCATGTGTCTATTTTATGTTTTTGTTTTCTTTATATTTGTTTTTGTTGTATTTAATTCTTCTTCTTTTTTCTATGTTTTTTTTTTCTATATTATGTTTTTTGGTGCTGGTGGGGTATATTAGAAATTTTTTAATAGGACTAGCTAACTACACTGTGTCAGTGTCAGTTCATGTTACCATTTTATATTGTAATGATCGTATTATGCTTTATATATACAAAATAAGTGACACTCTTTTGTTCAAACAAACTTCTTTCTCATATCTAAATTTCTTCTCTCCTTTAATTATATAGTATTTCAAAAATACTATTTCTCTACCACTTTTTTTTTTCCATTACATTAAAAGCTATCAAATGATCAAATTACAAATTGTTAAGTGCATGCATGGAGTCAAGCTCCTCTGTTTCTAGGAATGTTCTTGTTAAGTCTTTTTTGTTAATGGGAGGTTGATTAAGTTCAAGAATTGTAGGTGCAAATATGGGAGAAAGGCTCTAGTAAAAATATAAGAGTCTTTTAAAAACCTTTCCAAACTATATTTTCACTATGATTTATGTAGATTTTATAAGTTATGGGAACTAGATTCTGAGGAGTTCTATTTTTCAAATTTAACTTCATACAACCAACATAGTGATGTTTTTATGCCTGGGATATCTCTATAACAAGTTGCTTCTTT
Organism: Omphalea diandra; assembly: GCA_949677035.1. NCBI lineage: Eukaryota > Viridiplantae > Streptophyta > Magnoliopsida > Malpighiales > Euphorbiaceae > Omphalea > Omphalea diandra. The sequence continues at coordinate 4,496 of CATIWR010419207.1, read as the reverse complement.
AATTTTGAAGATACAAATGGAACAAAGTCATTAAATTAAGGATTACCATATCACTATTTGAAGATACAAATGGAACAAAGTCATTAAATTAAGGATTACCATATCACTATGATGATGATTGTTGTAGTTTTAATAGGATTTTTTTTCTTCTTTTCATTCTATTTTTTATGATGGTTAAGTTGTATTTGTTTAGGAATGTAATAGGATTATTGTACTTTTTTTATAGTTAATTGTTTTTGTAATGTTCCTTTAATCAGTGAAGTTTCTTATTTAATGAATGTAATCTTTGTTATTGCTAATGAATTTAGTAATGTTTTTGTAAATGTTGTGATTGTTGATTATGATGGTGATTGTTTTTGTGATGTTCAAATTTTAAAAGGATTAAAATGAATAAGAAAAGGCCACTGCCATTGCCAAAACCATATTCTAGTAAAAAGTAGATAAAATCCAAAAGGCTAGTTAGAAGGAATCTTCTTCACACCCCAAACCCTAATCCAATTGTCACTCTTCCAACTTTATTTGACTCATCACCTCAATCCCCATTCTTATCTTCAACTAATCCACCTATAATAAATGATCCAACCACCCAAAGCCAAGTGTGTGTGACAACATTGATCCATTACTTAATGATGAAGGTGATCCTAGATATATTGATCTTGTAGCTAGTAGTAGACTTAGGTCTAAAGTGTGGATCCATAATAATAAATTTTATGATAATAATGGGGAAGAAATAGTGAAGACATAGTGTTTTTGGTGTCATAAGCAATACTAAGCTAAAAGTGAGCAGGGCATTTTTGATTTGAGAAAGCACCTAGGTTATCTTGTAAAAAATTTCCACCTGAGATGAAGAAAGCACTAAACGATGCTTTTAAGTCCAAAGATAAGAGTCAACAACAAACTTTATCTTTTCTTAAGTCTACAGATGGTTAGCCTACAATGTCTTATTAGTATTTTGACTAAGAAGCTTATAGGGATGCTTTGGCTAGGATGATTATAAAAGATGAATTGCCATTTAGGTTTGTAGAAAGAGAAGGTTTTATAGAATTCATGAAAGTTTGTTGTCCAAAATTTGTAATCCCTTCTAAATTTACAATTACAAGGGAGTGTTTCCATTTATATGTTAGGGAGAAGTTAAAATTGCCAATTTTCAATGAAAGTCAATGTCCAAAAGTTTCTTTGACTACTGACACTTAGGCCAGTATTCAAACTCTATCTTATTTGTGTTTGACTACTCACTTCATAGATTCAAATTGGAATTTGCATAGAAAAATTTTAAACTTTTATGTCTTTAAAAGCCATAAGGGAGTTTGTATAGAGAATGTTGTGGATTGGTGTTTAAAGGATTGGGGTTTGAAAAGGATTATATGTATTACCATTGACAATGCTTCATCAAATGATGTTGTTGTCCTACAGTTGAGAAAGAAATTGACTAAGAGAGATGTCTTAGTCCTAGAAGGAGAATATTTTCATATGAAATGTTGTGCCCACATCTTACAATTAGTTGTCAAAGATCGACTTAACTTTGTTCAAGGTTCCATTAGAAGAATAAGGAATGTTGTTAAGTACATTAGGAGCAACCCACAACAGTCAGACACTTTTAATAGGTGTTGTGAGTTAGCTAACATCAATTCGACATCTTCTTTCTTCTTAGATTGCCTTACTAGGTGGAACTCCACTTATCAAATGCTAGAATTTGCCATTAAGTTTTGAAAAGCTTTTGAGACGTTAGAGGATCTTGATAGTAAGTTTTCAACAGAATTCAATGAAAATATACTTAATGAAAGTAATTGGAAAAATGTTGCAACCTTTTGCAAATTTTTAAATAAATTTTATGATATTACCACCAAATTGTTTGGTTCCCTTTATACCACTTATAAACAGTATTTTCTTGAAATAACAAAAATCTTGAGGGAACTGACTAAAAATGGTGGTGAGGGTGATACAACTCTTGCTGAAAATGGAGAAATTTATGAGGCTGAAATTTGATAAGTATTGGGGTTCCTTGTAAAAAATGAATATGTTGCTATTTGTAGTAGTTGTTTTAGATCCAAGAGCTAAATTTGATTATATTAAATTTAAATAGTATGCTTATTATGAGGAGAATGAGACCAACCAATTAGTTGAGATGGTGAAAAGTACATTAGTACCTTTAATGGATGAGTACAAGGTTGTATTATGATTTTCATTAAATTTATATATTGAAAAGTTATTAAGTTTAAAATATATTAATTATAAATAAAATTTTGTAATATATATATATATATATATATATATATATATATATATATTCGATTTTTAAAAAAACATCAACACCAGACTGAACTTCGATCTTTTGAAAAAACAAAAGACTAGAACCAGAATGAAGTATAACAGAATCAAATTAAATTGAATAAAAATGGCAATTCAGTCAGATTATTTAGTTCTATTCGGTTCTTTATTTTTTGTTCAATTTAGTCTGATTCTGGTTTGGTCTTAAATTTAATTTATTTTTTTTTTTGAAATTTCATAATTATAATTCTTTTAATCAATTTTATGCATATAAACTATTTTTTTAAATATTGTAGAATATATTGCAACGTAAAATTATTTATTTTGAATGTAAAAAATAATAAAATATAACTTTTATAATTATGAAAAGAATTTTGTTAAGTAATATTCAAGTATATAAACATATAATATATTTACAATATTTTAATTTCTATATTTTTATTTAAATATATAACATATATATGTATTAAAATTAATATATAATTCTTATATATATATATATATATAGATATATAATCAATTCTTCGATTTGGTTTTGGTACAGTCCAATTAGATTCTCAATTTAAAATGTCATTAGAGGATCATTACGATCCCAAAATTATTTTTTTGGTTTGGTTCTAATTTAGTTCTGATGAAAAAATCCTAAAAACTTTTAATTTTCGCTACAATTGGATTCGATTTTTCAGTTTCAATTTGGTTGGATTTTCCCAAGCACCATAAATGCCTCTAATTTGAGTAAATCCTAGGGGAAAAGTCTAAGTGGACATGTAGGCTTTTATGAGTCTTGATGTGCTATCGGGAGAGTGACGTAAAATTAACCCATAAGTTTCACAAGAGAATTAGAATCTAATTGGGAGGATACAAAAGCAACATGTAATTGGGTTTCCAGAAGCTTGTGGGACACGGAAACTTGCCTTGTGAGATTGAATAAAATTAGGTTCAGTGCATCATCGTAGCGGTACTTTAAATGTTTTTGTTCTAAATTGCCTTTTCATTGGGTCAATGGCTTGAATCTCGACGCCTGCCTTATATTTAGAGATAATTACAGGCCAGGTATCTAATGATTTGAGATTTTAAAAAATTTAAATCGATGCCCCAACATATATATATATATTTGCATAATCAAATATCCAGTTTAAATAAAATGAGGTAAATAATATTAATATTTTTGGAACCTATTTAGACTAGTTAATTAGATTGATAAAATCAAAAATTAATTTAGTTCGAATCAATATTAAAAATTAATCACTTAAAAATAATTAAAATTAAAAATATGAGCATCAAGAAATCGGACAAAACTAAAAAATAATCACATTAGTTCAACTTAAAATTAAGTTATTTTATGAAAAATTTAAAATTTTCAAAAAATTATATTATTTTATTCAAAATTTAAATTTTTTAAAAAATTTTCATTACTTTATTATATATATATATATATATATATATATATATATATATATATATATATATTAAGCATTATTTATATATTTTTTCAACAAAAAATAAAAAACTAATATATTGAATTGAATTAGCCAAACCTGTCCAACTGACTAAATCAAAAAGCTGATTAATTTGATTTTCGATTCGGTTCTTGGATAATAGTGAAAATATGACCAGAACTACTGATCGGATTTTCCAGCATCTTATAAACAATTCATCTCGTCCAACTAATTGTCATTGTTTTCAAAATAATGACATGTTGCAGAGAGGTTACCGACTTATTCTCATCAGGATTAGTACTCTTCTTTTATGACCGACAAATGCAATGAAAATTCAAATTTTATTTTTTCATTATTATAATTTGACTCTTAAATTTTCAACATTAGAATTATGCAACTTTTAAATTTTAAAAATTTTATTTTTAATGTTATCAAATACGAATTTTTTAAAGTTCAAAATAAATCTTAAACAGAACATATATAATAAAAATATTTCATCTTGAGAGAAAAACTATACGCCCTACATTTTTTTATTTGATGAAATTATAATATTATATATGTCTTTTTTAGTAAAATAAAATCATAATTAGAAATATTTAATGCTAATAATTTAACAATACAATCAAAATAATATGATTATATGTAATTTCTTTAAGGTTATATATATATATATATATATATATATATATATATATATATATATATATATATATATATATATATATATATATATATATATATAAACAAAATCTGGTTGTATAAAAAAATATGTATCTAAAAAAAATATTA
>CATIWR010419174.1:0-40937 GCA_949677035.1 Omphalea diandra | reverse complement strand
CCCCCCCTCATTGTCACTCTCTAATATCAATAGAGATATGTAGTGTTGTATGTGTTTATAAAATATTTTTGTCCCTCACACATATATATATATATATATATATATATATATATATATATATATATATATATATATATATATATATATCTTGTACAAATAGTTTGATATTTTAAATAAAGAAATTTTTTTGCCTAACAACCTTTTTAATAAAAATAAATTTAACATAAAATAAATAAATTGCAAACATAAGATGGTTATTTCATTATTAAAAATAATAATAGAAATAAATAATTAAATATTTATCCTTCATTATTAGATGTTCTTATTGATATGTGAAAAAAAAAAACATTTAAAAGACTAAAAGAATAATCAGATTCATGTATAGATAAATTTATTAATTTATTTGTATAAATATTAAATGTAGAGAGTGAATAATAATAAATGAAGTGTAAATAGCTCCAACCTTATTAAGATTGCATTATATTTTAGGAATATGTATTTGGTTAAAATTGAATAAAATTGAAAAATTAAATTCTAAAAAATATAAAGAGAGCCTAATCGAATTACTCCGCGAACTCTATCAAACTGAATGATTTGGTCCGATTTAATAATAGTTTGATTCAGTTAAAAATGATTTTTAAAATAAATAATAATTTTTATAATATTTTTTAAATATTTTAATATAAATAATATATTTTAATATTTTAATATATATAATAAATTTTAATAGATTTAAACTATCTTGATTTAATTTAATATAGATTTAAATTATTCTAGTTTGGTTTTAAACAAATTAAGTTTGGTTAATTTCTTATTAAAAGCAAATTGAATTGAATTCATTAATTTTATTAAAAAAAATTATACCAAACCAAACCTATATTTAGACTAAATCAAAAACTTAAAATAGTTTAGTATTCTTTTCAAATTGGTGGAAATTGTATTGCGGGCAGTATAATAAGAGAAAATCAAACACAAGACTCTCATATACATTATCAGTTTTATGCTTGCATGTAGTAAATAGAACATACACATATTTATGGCAGTTATTACTAGAGGTATCCATAATTTGATTTAATTGAATCTGAATTGAAAGCTGATTTTTTTTCTAAAAAATCAAAATTGAAACTATTGAACTATTTAATTAGATTTTTTTAGTTCGATTTTCGGTTAGTTTTTGAATAATTTTGGTTCTGTGGTTTTTTTACGCACTCCTAATTCTTACTAAAGAGATTATAAAAAGCAAAGGTTGCTGATAAATTAGATGAATGTTAAAAAAAAAAAATTCATAATACATTTAATCACTAATAAAACAACTGAAATTGTAATTAAATTAGAGTTTGAAGTTATTTGATTTGTTTATGGTTGATGTATTTGACTTTTAGAATTTAATAAAAATATCAATTTTTAATTTAATAATACTAAGATTATTTTTACGATTACAGGATTTAGAATTTAAATATTAATAGTAACTAAATTAATTAACAAAGCAAATTAGGGCCTGAAAATATCGAAATACAAAACATTGATCATAGATTACCAAAATACTTGACAAAAATTATTACTTGTTGGGTCATGATTTGGTTAATTAACAAATCTCTTTATTCATATCTCGTTAATATAAAAATTAAAAGAAAAAAATTTGCACAGTTTGGAATTATCCAATCTAGCCAAGTTCTTTGTCCATACGTCAGAGAGTAAAAAAGCCCGGCGTTTGGCTTGCAACCCGTCCAATAAGAGTTGTTTGTATAACAATATGAATTAAAAGTTTGTAACACATGCAATAATTAAAGAAAAAATGGGTAACTTCTTTCTTTCTTTCTTTCTCGGCACAATTTTTTTATTTTTTATTTTTTTGTCATATATTTTTTCTTTTAATACATTTTTTTACTTTTATTTAATACATTTTTAAAATTTTTATCTTATTTTATATTTTTTTAATAAATAAAATTTTTATTCTATAAAAATCAATTTAAATATATATGAATTATTTAATCTAATGAATATTTATTTTATATTATATATAATATCAGAATATAAATAAAAATTATAAAAAATAATATAATAACAAGAGAAATATAATTGTATTAAAATTTTCAATTAAAATAAAAGAACATAATAATTTATGATTAATTATAATATATTTTATATTTAGTATATAAATGAACCTATAGTTTATAAAAAAAAAAATGAACCTATAGTTTACAAAAAATGAATCTATAATTTATACCAAATGAACCCACAGTTTACAAAAAAATGAATGTATAGTTTACAAAATGAGTTTGTAGTTTACTGATAATAAATTTACAATTTATACCAAATAAATCTACAGTTTACAAAAAAAAACTACAGTTTATTGATAATAAATTTATAATTTATATTAAAATGAACTTATAGTTAAAAAAAAAATCTACAGTTTACAATAAATAAACCATAAAAAAAACATAAAATCTATTTAATAATATTAATAATAGTAAACATAAATTAATATATTATTTAATATAATATAATTAATTAATATAATAATATAAATTATATATAATATCTATATATAATTATATATAATAACATAAATTATATAATTATAATAATATCATTTATAAGAAAATAAAAAATGAAATAAAAAAAAGTACAATGCACAAAAATCTCATTATAAGAAAAGAAAAAAATAAGGCAAAAAAAATGCTACGGAGAAGAGATACTATATTGAGACGTGTCTTTGTATTTTTTGCACATATCATAAATTTTGATCTATATTACTATACAAATAGAGATTTATAATATAATTTATCTTCCAGTAAAAGTGTCACATCATCACCTTAAGGAACACGGTGAAAAATAATTGACTTTGGTTTGTAGGCCGCATACTAAAGTGCCGCATTGTAATATCTCCGTATTTTATAATTTTAAAATCTATATTTGTTTTAAAATTTTTTTATTATATAGGGATATAAAGTAATATATTCTACTTAGAATTTAAATAAATTATATATATATAGGTAATTTCTCTATAATTTAATTATTTTTTTAGTGTATATGCATGTTCTGTTTTTAATAAAATATATTTAGATATTTACAGTTTTAAAAAATACCTTAATTGTAAAAAAACAAAAAAAAAAAAGTTGCACTTATCCGCAATCCTCGCATTCAGCAACTGACCAAACCATTCTTTCTTTCTAAGCCAATTTATTCTAGTAACTTCGACAAGTCCCTACCTAGAGAAATCTTCTCGAAATTTCTATCATCATTATATTTTGTTTCACTCTCTATAAACACAGAATAGGGGCTTTCTTGTTCGGGTATCTCTCCATCTTTGCATCTCCTTCATATTGCTAATAAGGTGCTGCAAGAATTCTCACCACTGATACATTCGTTTCGTTTCTTTCTTTTATATCGTTCGTGCCAGTTCTTCGGTTGTGAATAATTGGTTTTTTCGTTTATTTGGCACATTCCTATTCGGTTCCTTCATAATTGTTTCTTTCTTTTGTTTGGTTGTGAAAACATGACCCATACTCATCTTCTATTCTCATATAATTCCCTTTTTTTCCCCTCTCCTACTAGTTGTATATTTAATGCTATCATCATGGCCACGAAGTTGCTTAAACCATTTTGAATTGCTTTGGGTGGAAGGTGCTGAGTTGAGAAATTGTATACAATTGTCTTACTCTCATTCTCATGTCAGGTTAACAATTGTCATGTGCGTTTATTCATGTCAGTGCAAGACTCAAAACGTCATGTGCGTTTATTTATACTTCGTTTTGCATTTATTAACATATTAGTATAATTAATATTACTCCCTTTTGCCATAAAAAGGTTATCACTTTTCATTTTTACATTATTTAAGAAAATATATTAAATATTTTGTCAACTCATATATTTTTTCATCTATATATTTAATTATATTAATATATAATATAATTAAATATATAGATGTTTTGAACATATTAGTTTCCCTAGTTCCAATGGTATATTTTCCTTAAATTTATGATAACTAAAAAAAAAAAAAAATCATAAGAGGGATTCTACCAGACTGATATGTAGTAATAGAACCCTTACTAGTTGCAAAATAAATTTTTAAAGAATGTTTAGTAGAACAAGAGTAGTTATTTCTACATTTGACAACTACTCATGAATTAATGATTGCTTATAGTTAATTAATTGTTGCTTCATTCAATAGCATATTTATCAATCTAATGTTTAGTTTTTAACATAATCATATGAGTAGATTTTAAGATCGTCTGGGTGCATACAGTTTATTTATTAATATATTTTTTATATTATTCATCTGATATTTATAATTTGTTTGTTAAATTTGATTCTTATTTAATCTCTCTGCTGGTCTGAGAGTTTTTCCTCTGATTCATGGACAATTGCACGGTTCCAGCACTTCATAAGGTACTTCATTTTCTTTTACTTTTTTTTTTTTGAACTTAATTTTGATGTTCTTGCTCATTTTAATGTTTGTAAAAGGAAATAATTGACTTTGTTTCAACAAGGATAAGGAAAAAATATTAAATTACTTGCTTGGTCTGCAGGAATCAGTGCCTGAATATTATACAGATGAAATAATCAAAGGCTTGGTTCTGGTTAGTCAGCTCTTTTTGTTCTTGGTTTAGTTCATTTATATTTTGAGTGTCTCAAGAAATCACCGTTAGATAATGCCGCCTAATCTTAATGGTTTTGAGTTACTAAGTTTACATGTCAATCAGAGTTTTGTCCTAATATTCATCCCTTTTAAATATTTATAATGAACCAAGAGAAATGACCATTAATTCTGTACAGATCATGTTGGCTGTAGGAACAAACCCATCTTTTGTGGCTTTAGAATGGGCAATCTCATTCACTCAATAATCCAAAGTGCTAGACGAGACTAAATCAGAGCTAGAGACTCGAATTGGCGAAAAATGGTTAGTACATGAATCAAATTTATCAAAACGAAACTATCTTCAAAATATAATCTATGAAAACTTAAGATTGTGTCCAGTAATTCCATTATTAACACCACATTTGTCACTTGAAGATTGCATCATTGGGGAGTTTTATGTGCCCACTAATACAATGTTATTTATTAATATTTGGGCTATTCAAAGAGATTCTAACTTATGTGATGACCCGCTATGAGAGTGTTTGCATCTTAGAAATAAATAAATAATAAATAGAACTAATGCAAAGTGTTAATTAATCCCCCCTCTTCCATCTGATAAATATATTCAAAAGATGATTTAAATTTGTTTGATCTGTATCTGTTTATTGTTTTGATTATTGTAGATATTGGCTATGGACATAAACAGAGAGAATCAATTTTATTCTTTTTTTGCCCATCCGAAATAGTCTGTGATACATCGTCATTTTCTATTTCAGTTACTATTAACTATGTTGGATTCAGTTGTTGATTCACCAATGTGTATATAAATTTTCTGTCTTTAATCATGTTTACTCCAACTATTGGAGTTGACTCAATGATTTTAACTTAGAACATTATACCTCTTATGAAATTTTGACTTAGTTACCATGTCAATTGCTAAAATAGTATCAATAATTTTTAATTTCCCATCGCAACTCACCTTTTTTCCCCTATGAAGTCAGAAACTTTTGTATATACTGTGCTTTTTCGTTTTTGTTTGATTGGAAATTCAAATGTGTTAGATTTTATTTTGTTTGGTTTGTGCTTTTCTTTTTGGATTTTCGATGATGATTTAAGAGTTCTGCTGTGGGATTATATTTTCAGGATGAGAAGAAAAAAGCGAGGATCAAGTTGAGATGGTTGTGACTTTGGGGAAGGGTAGTGCCAACAATCAATATATAATTCATGGATTTGTGAAAATTTATTGGTAATACATTTTATTATTGGCTCATCCTCTTGGCGCTCTTTTTTTTAATTTTCAGGAATACAAATCTCGTTTATGTCTCCTTTTTTTGTTATTTTGTTCCCCTTTTTTCTTTTTCTCAATATTTTTTAGTTTTGTCGGTGCCAATCACAATTTCTGCCGTCATCTCTAGGTAAATGTTCTTCTTTATTCCTTTAATTTATTTTTTAAGCATTACACGATTTTGAATGATTCCTCTTTAGAGTTATTGTTCCTGTTGTGGACCAACAATGCATTTAATTTCATTTTTTTGGAGGATAATTCCAATTCCATGGAATATGTCCAAAAATGGCACTTTGTAAAATACCATTTCTCTACAAAAAGCTTTGCTTGCTTACTACTTGACTAAATATTTTTAGTAAACTAAAAAAATTCATCTTAATCACCAAGTTCCATTAACAGATATCCCTACACTATTTAGGATTTTATGCCATTAGGGCATATAAAGCATTGGTAGGCACCAATTTTGACAGTACAGTACCCCCCCTTCAAAGACCCTATGTGAAAGAAATGATATATGTTAATTACCTTGGCAAAGCATTTGTGAATAGAACCAATTAGTGTACACAGTATTCACAAATGTAAAGCAATGTTTTAGTCAAGTTGGAGAAAATCTGTATACTGAAGATTGGTTATAGCAAAAGACTAATGAAAAGAGGTTTTAAGATGCAGAAAGGATAATAACAAACAAGAAGAATATTGGCCCAAAACAAGCTTGGATTAGAACTTGAAAATAGTGCAAATTTTCGTTCCAATAAGGGAGTTTTATAGTGCTATTTTCCGGTACATATGTGTGTGTGGTCATACTACTGTTAATAATAAAAATATGTTGAATCTTTTAAATCTTAGCTTGGGTTTTAATTTTGTTGGTTTCTACCAGGCATATATTTTTATTTTCAACCTAACTGTGATCTCTATTTTTTGTTTCTCAACTTCATGCAACTGTTAATAGTAAGGTGATTATGTAATTTGATTTATTTTTTCTTAGAATAGCACATTATGATGTAGCCAAACTAAATTTAAATCCAATAAAATAAATCAGTTGTTAAAGAATTAGTCTATGTTTTGAAGACACTCCAACTTTTTTTTTTTTTTGAGCATAGTGATGATAATTATGTAATGTTTATGAAATTGCATTATTTTTTGCTTTTTTCCTACATAGCATTTTGGGAGTATTTCTCTACTGGAATTTAATAACTAAGCTCATGAGATTTGTATCCCTTGGAGTCATGTGGAAGAACATGACTAAATTTGCATTGAACATAACTTACATGCATATATCTTTTCATCAAAGAACTCATAAATCATGCAGTTCAATGATAAATAACTTGCAATTTTAACAGATTTGGTCACATAAATTATGAAAATCCCCACTTCAATGTTAGCCTACCAGTGTTCAGCATCCATGGAAATCACGATGATCCTGCTGGAGTGGTATGGTTTTATGATACAATAATTTCTTTCTTTGTAAAAGTATATAATACGTCAATTTTTCCTTAAGGTGCTCATATATAGATCTATTAGCTCTTTGTTTTGTTTTGCTTTAACTACATAGTAAATATGTTGCAAAGAGCATCCTTGCTTGCTATGATTGTGGTGCTAACCTTACAGACTTCAATTTGGGCCTTTGCATTGATAGGTTAAAAGTTTTCACCTGCTCAGCTTCTTAAGAAAATGAAATTTAGAAGTTTGGGTTACTACTTAGATGTTTTAGCAATAAATTTTTATAGTTTCTTTGGTATCAATAATTTAAAGCCTCCACTCCAATGGCAATAGTGCCAGATTGCTGTATTTACAGCGACCATTTTTCCTTTATTCGTAACCCAAAAATTACTAGATTTTTGTATAATTTCTTAAAGATAATTGTATCCAAATTCTCATTAGTGATCAATAAATTGTGTAAAAGGTCTTTTCTCATTTTAGGAGGAAGCAAATAAATTAAATAGAAGGTGCATTTAGATGTGCATTCTACCTGCTTTTGGAATTTTAACAGCTTTGGACAAGGAGCATAATGATTTGTTATGAATCCTATGTTAATTATCAATTGATTTATGAATCTTGTGTTAATTATTATCAAGTGTAATATGTTAGTTGTTATGTAATATGTTAATTATTATAATTATTATGCAAATCATCACAAAGATTTCTGCATATGGTAGTTATTATTAAGTGTTTTATGAATTCTATGTTAATTATTATGTAATATTTCTTTCCCATAGCAACACGCGTATATTTAACTAGTATTATATAATAGTGAATTTCTAATATTATTATTTTGTTATCATTAATTATAGACTTTCAAAATTTAGTGCCAAAGTTGTTAAATTATATATATATATATATAACACACGCAATTTGTTTTCTGTTTCTTGGAGTCCAAAAGTGCTTCGAGTGCATGCAAGGTGCATGCATATTTCTGTTTTGAACCGTTTTGCTCTAGTTTTATTTTCTAATTTATTTAACTTGTTGCTTATTCTGTTTTTGACAAGTATAGGCCTCATACCAATACAATAATACATTAGCTTTAAAATTTTCTTGGAGCTATCTATTAACCATATTAAATTATAGTTGATCGGTACATTGTTATAAAAAAATATATATATATGAAAAGTGGGTTTTGAACCAATATATATGTCTTAATATGATATAGAAAATTCAAATTATTCTTGCGTCAGTTGAAATTATCTCTTTTTGTGTTTGGACTTAGTTTGTATTTTGGACCGAACTTAAGTTCAAATGAATGATAATTATAATACATAATATACGTTTTGTTACTTTTTAAACTTCTAAGCTCTAAAATATTTACAAATTTGACGATAACGTTTTGAACATAATTTATAAAATGCTTTTGAATATAAACTTGTATCAAATTGATTTTACTAGCTATAATTATTTATGAATTATTGAATTAAATATTTGTTAAATACTTTATACATTTAGAGCTCATAGGTTTTTGAGAATAAATCTTTAAATTATTTAATTTTTTTTCTCTCTTTTTGTTAATATGAATTTGTAGTTGGTATTTATAAATTTTGAATATTTAAATTATGCTTATTCAATCTATTGATTTCAAGTATTTAAGTTCTAAATTGTTACTATATGATTTTTAAGTTTCGTTAGTTTGATTTTGAATTGGTATTTAGTATTTGGTTATCTGTGATTAATTATTTGTTATCTGGATCTCGCCATACGACAATATAATTGCATTATTTGTTGTTATGCATCATAATTCATTCAGTATTGTATTAGAGTCATGCATTAATATCTGTGGAGGACTATACCGAAAATGTTTGACTTGAAATGTTTTACTGATTTGAAATGTTTGATTTAAATTAGTTTTTAATTGTTTGTAGCATGAGCATGTTTAAAAATACAAAACTATTATAAAATTATTCAAGCATTTGTCTGTTTTTATTCAGTTGTATGCTATAATTATCATTCACTAAATATTAGTTAATGCATGTCTTTTTTTTTTTTTGTTTTCAGATTATTAGATATTTGTAATTGATCTAAATTTTGGTTTACTCTTCCATGAGACTCTATGGTTTATTTTTAAGATTATTTTGTTTTAATATTGTTGATTCATATTTATTATTAAATTTTCAGGAACTATGTTATTCAAGTTAGTAATTATTAATTATTTTCTTGAGGGACGTGTATACCACCACCAACAGTAACATGTCAAAATGAATTGCATAAAAATAATAAGCATAAAGATTAAATTAATTTTTAAATTACTGAGAACAAAATTAACTATTTGATTAATTTAGTATATAATTTTTATTCCTAATTTATTTAAAGACCAATCTTAGTTTGAAAATAGTATGAACTGCATGTACTAAAAAAGTAATTAGGTATTTAAAATTAAAAAATTATATCTGTTTAACTCTTTTTTCATAACTATACTATATCTAAATCATAACTGAAGTAATTCTATAAAGTTATATAGCATGAAAATAAAAAAATATGAAATGAACATGAAAAATAGTATTTTTTTTTAAATTTATAAAAAAATATAAGAAAAATGTAAAAAAAATATGTGAAAATGTTTTCAGGATGGAAAAAAAAAAATCTGACTCAACAAAATTTTTTATACTTCGTTGCTCCTTTACCTCTATCTCCATTGCTACTTGATTCACCTTCATCAGATTATCAAACCTAAAGCATGAAATCATATCTATTGCAAGAATCAATATGCTTTAATTCAAATCAAACACACCAAACTGATTGATTTATGGATAATCACTAAGTTGAAAATTATTTATAATCAAAATCCAAATCTATTGTCTATTTATTTGGTTAAATCGAGTGCTAAATTTATAAATGCTTTGTTTTGTCATTGTTTGTTTTGTCTTTGACAATCGACATTACTACCGCTATCTGCTTCACTAGCTTTTGCAATTTCAAAAGCGTGAAAGCTAAATTTTATACTTATCATCTTAGGCCCAATACTCACAATAAATTACCAAAAATTTAAAAATTAATTAAGAAAATTAGATGATAAGTATAAAATTTTAAGTATTTCACTTATAACCTAGACATTCAAATGTCATTATCATTATCAAAATGTGTTAAAAAAAGAAAAGAAAATCAAGTTCAGATGCATTCCTTAAAGATAAATACTCATTGGTGAACTTAGAAGAAAGGAGATCATTGGATATGATAAGTTTGCTTTTAGATATTAGATGAAAAACACAGAGGATATTTGAGAGTCGGTTGAAAATTTTTTTATTTTACTATAACGTATAATTTATTTTTAAATACCTTAAAAAATAATTTTATCTTCAATTCACTTTTTTAAATAATTCATGGACAAATTCATGGAATTTTTTATATTATATAATAAAAATGCAAGTTCCATTATGTTCTTTCCATATACATGGAATATCGTTTAGTTTAACCAATTCGCTGAAACTACAAGCTATATTCGAGTGAAGAATATAGTGTCGTTTACGTTATTACACTATAATAACATAATTAATAATTTATTATTGAATTAGATAAAAGATATTATTCACCGTTGGATTAGATAAGATAGATAAAAGTTGTTATTCACTATTGGATTAAACTACGTTATTTAACGATATTATTGAATAAGTCACTATAGAATTTACCTATTATCTGGATATCCAAATTTCGTAGTGCAATTAATTGGAGTGAGTATATAATAGAGCAAAGTTAGGGCTAAAGTGAGATAAAAATTAAAATATAAGGGTGAAATTGAAGTGGGCTACAATGAAATAAAAATTAAACTATAAGAATGAAAAGTAAAATTTATCTTTTTTTTTTTTGGTTAAAATTGATTTGCTGAGCCCCCAAATTCATCTGTCATGTAACATAATGGTTCCTTTCCTTTCTTGCGCGATGTTTGATGGTGGAGGCAATAAGAATAAGTGTTTGTCCAAGAAAGAATACCACTACCTCATCATCATCTGGGTTTATTTTAACCTTCTTCACGGAAAAGAGAAAAGGGTATCTTTCCATTCTCTGTAAGATCATTTTCCTTTCTTGTTTATTGGTTAAGTCTTGATTGATATTTCTTCTATAGTTTCAGTTCTTGAATTTGTGTTTTGTTATTCATTTATTGCACATTTGTATTAGATAATGCTAGCTCGTTTTCTTTCTTAGTATTCTCTTGTTGATGTTGAGTGGTGTTGATGATTATTCAAGAAATTAGAAATTGAAGTTGCTACCTGTTTGTTGAATCTTTTGTAATGTTAGAAGATAAATAAAGATGAAATTTGGTAAAGAGTTTAAGAAGTAGAAGGTGCCTGAATGGACTGATGCTTATATGGATTATAATGGCCTTGAAAGAATTTTGAGAAAACTCTTGCAATACAAGCAAGGTTGGAAACCCTCCTCAACACCATTGAAAGCCTTACATCACATATTATTAAAGCATACTCCTTTTACTGAGCTAGAACTACAATTTAGCAAATCTTTTAGTACAGGGGACATTGAGGACCAAGTAATAGATGTTAGTTCATCGCAACAGTAAGATCAAGATGGTTGTGGAAAGTTGTACAAGACTGAATTCCTAAAGGAATCAGAGGAAGGGGGAGGCATTGAGGTGATGTTCTTTAAGAAACTTGATGAGGAGCTGAATAAGATTAACACATTTTACAAGAACAAGGTGGAGGAGATGGTGCACGAAGCTCCTTTTCAACAGACTAACAAATCATATGAGCAGTTCAGCAGTATGATTACGGCTTCCTAGGCATATCCTTGCCACTCGCCACTGCCCTGTAGCTTAGTACTTAAGAAGAGCTCCACGGCCTATTGATATGGCCACTAATGGCTTCCACAGTCCTCTAAGTAGGATGGAATTGGAGATTACTGATACCAAATAGAGAGAGAAGAAAAAGATGGCAGGGAGGAAGATAGTAACTATTGAAGGCTATTGGTTTTAAGTGTTTAGAAACCCATCTTTGAAGAAGAGAGGAATTTTATTACTCAAGGCTTTCTGAAAACTGAACTTAATTTATAAATGAGAAAACTCTTCCTTATATAGACTTGGAAGAGATAAGATCCTCTCGACAGAGTCAAGTGGTCAGCTAATACAAACAAATCTTAGTAGCTGGTTAATACAAACAATACATAAAAGTAGCCACCTTACAGACAAGTGATAGTGGCTAGTTACATAAAGTAAAATGTCCAGCTAATATGGACAAACAGTAAAGGCCAATTATTTAACTAAAGCAGCTAGCTCTGCAAACCAACAAAAGAGGCAGCACACACCTCACTTATTAAAGTTGACAACCCATGGTAAAGTAGATTCCTCTTTAGTCCTTTCTGATTGGCTCATGGAAAGGTGACAGATTCATTATCTCATAATCCTTATCCTCTATCTCCGTTTGGACTTTAGCATCTGCTTTTTCTTATACAAGGAGATAGTCCTCATATTTTTAATATAGATCCTCAGGTTCATAAGGATCTTATGCATAAGGTTCTGACAACTGGCTGTCTAATGATTTCAGCTGCTGAGGAGGAGAGACTTTCCATTTTTGACATTTGGCTGTGAGCTCATTCTTGTATCTATGAGGAAGTGTGTCCTGTGGAGCATCTTCAGCTAAAGTAGGCCAGATCTCTTTAGGAATAGTTTTATTTTTCTCAAACATGTATCGCTAAAACTCCTTGAACTGTTCATGGTGGTCAAGAGTATAAGTCCACCAAATCTCTTTAGGAATAGTTTTATTTTTCTCAAACATGTATCACTAAAACTTCTTGAACTGCTCATGGTGGTCAAGAGCATAAGTCCATAAGGAGAACTGATATTTTTTGTAGTAGTGCAAGCACCTAAGCATACGAGGAGTCATACCAGAAGGGCAAACAAGACATGACCTATGAACTGTATAGACAACCATTTTATTTAATGTCGTTTCATGAGAGCTATAAGAGATTCTTGTCTTCATGGTATCAATCCATTTGTCCAGAGACTGGAATCACTCAAGGAAAGTGATTAAATGAGGATTGTGATAAACTCTTCCCTTGAGTTTTTCGATATTGACAAAAATAGAGTGGCCTAATTTCGATTGTTATGGTATAAAGATGACAAAAATATCATAGGAAAATTAATAATTCTTCGACTGTTATGGTATAAAGATGACAAAAATATCATAGAAAAATTAATAATTCTTTAGGTCATATCCAACCTCTACCATATACTGCAGTGAAGTCCATGAAAGTATATATCATAAGAAAATGATAAAATGGGTGGAATCCAAGGACTTTCATGAAAATGGGATCAAAGGTTTTTAACAGAATGGTCTGATTGACAAATATTTGTTTGACAGCTAGATCAGAGATTTGCGAGTAAGTTATAGGTAAGATAAGATAACTTCAAGTGAAGTGTCTGTTCTGAGGAAATGTGAATATGATATTTGAGGGTGAGTGGATGAAGAGTCGCTGATGTTGGAGAAGAGGAAGAAGATGAAGATGCGATAGGTATAATTGGATAAGAGAGGTGGATGAAGGAGATACTTTGAGGTCTAGATAATAGATCAGGGATGAGATTGGAGTCTCCTTTTATATGCTTTACCTTGAAATAATATTTACTGAATCAGTCTTTCAATAATTGTGGATTACGCACCGATTTTCTATTTTCAAGGATTTTTGAAAAAGATGAACAGTCCATGAGCATAGTAAATCGATAACCAATTAAATGAAATTTAAATTTTTTTATTTCATTTTTCACGGCTAGAATTTTCTTGAAGGTAGAGTGATAATGCTTTTCTGATTCCTTGAAGACATTTGCATGTGAGCAACTTTTTTTTCTTTTGTCTTTTTCAAGTGGGATGGCCCCCCCAGTGGCTGTCATTGGTATCTTTCAACATTATATGTAATGGTTATTTACTGAATCAGTCTTTCAGTAATTGTGGATTATGCACTGATTTTTTATTTTCAAGGATTTTTGAAAAAGATGAACAGTTCATGAGCATAGTGAATCGATAACTAATTAAATGAAATTTAAATTTTTTTATTTTATTTTTTACAGCTAGAATTTTCTTGAAGGTAGAGTGATAATGATTTTCTGATTCCTTGAAGACATTTGCATGTGAGCAGCTTTTTTTTCTTTCGTCTTTTTCAAGTAGGATGGCCCCCCCAGTGGCTGTCATTGGTATCTTTCAGCATTATATGTAATGGTTATTTACTGAATCAGTCTTTCAGTAATTGTGGATTATGCACTGATTTTTTATTTTCAAGGATTTTTGAAAAAGATGAACAGTTCATGAGCATAATGAATCGATAACTAATTAAATGAAATTTAAATTTTTTTATTTCATTTTTTACAGCTAGAATTTTCTTGAAGGTAGAGTGATAATACTTTTCTGATTCCTTGAAGACATTTGCATGTGAGCAACTTTTTTTTCTTTCATCTTTTTCAAGTAGGATGGTCCCCCCAGTGGCTGTCATTGGTATCTTTCAACATTATATGTAATGCTCTGGCATGCTGTGCATAATAGAGAACAAAGCTATGTAGATAATTAACAATACCAAAAAATTGCTGAATTTGCTTACGTAATAGATTCTCATTTGGAAAGTTTAATAACTCAGCTGCTATGTGGGGTCCTGGTTGATATTGGCTATCTTTAAATGTCATCTCCAAAAATTCTATCTTATTTTCTGCAATCTTCATTTTAGTGGGAGACAACTTGATTCCATATTGCTAAGTCAAATTCATGAACCTTTCAAGAGGGTGAATGTGAGTTTATATTACGTGAAAATAATAGGATACCATCAATATAGACCAGAGCACTGTCAAGGATAGGCTTGTAACACCATTGCCTTTTGAAATAATGAGGGAGTTGTCTTATGACCGAACGACATTAGTGTCCATTGGTAGTATCGGTTTGGAATGCAGAACGCAGTTTTATGCCTGTTGTTTGGAGTAATTCCAAGTTGTCAAAAATCTGCTTTTAAATTAAATTTGAAAAATATTTTTTCCTGCGACAAATGAACAAATAGTGAGGAGATTTTGGGCAGAGAAAATTTATCATCTCTAAGAAAGTGATTTAAAGGCTAGTAATCAATAACAAGTCGTTTCTTGTCCTGGACTTGTTTTGATCTCTTGTTAACATAAAAGGCCTGACAAGTTCATTTTGAAGTAGTAGGCTCAATAAGTCCATGGGATAGAAGTTGGGAACACCCCTGATAAGCTAACTCTTACTCTTCAGGATTCATATCAGGGTGAGTAATCTTTGTTGGGTTAACATCTTCATTGAGCTTGAAGGACAAGGATATGTAAAAGGCTGGGTTGGTCCACAAAGGTTCTAAATTTTTGGATAGGAACTTGGTATGGTTTTCAGCACAACATAGGTCTTTTAAGGCTTGGATTATTTGGGTTATGGCTGGTGAGAGTTGGGTTACACTAGGCTGTATAGTAAATAGAGAAGTGATTGTAGTATAACGCTACAAGTAACCTTGAAACTTAAGGCCTGTTGGAAGGACCCTTAACTTAGCTAACTTTCAGTAAAGATCAAAGCCCACTACTAAATCTTTGTCTGGCGATGATGACCTAAGAAGCTTCGCATAAATCTTGCAGTGTGGAAAAAATTGAACAGTAATGGGCTTAGTTGTAATGAGGTATGAAATACTTCTCCATTGACAACCCAAAAATATTTTTTGTAAGGCTTTCAATATTGGGCTGGCAATATCTTCGGGTTCATTACCGAGATATGGACTCCTATATCTATGAATGCCACAACTTTGATAGGTTTAGAGAATGGTTCAGGGAAAATTTAAACAAAGATCAGAGGAACTGGATAATCTTCTTCAAGCGGTAGTTCTTTAGTAGGAGCCATAGTAAGTGAAGCTAGGGCTGAATATCCTGGTTCATCATCCTTGGATGAGGATTCTTGAATGGCAAAGACTGTCTTGTCTGAGGGCTCATCTTCAACAGAGAAAAGTGATTCCACCTCTGCATCTTTCAGGTCTATAACAGATGAAATTTGAATTTGTTGAATCATTTTTACCGCCTGTTGTGGCTTGTTTGGATATCTTTTTGCAAAATGATCTTTTTGCAAAATGTCCTTTTTGCCCACAAATATAGCATCTATTGAATTTGCATTTTTCCCTGTACTTCTTTCTCCTGAAGTATTGCCATTTTTTCTTAGAACTAGAGCTCTTAGATTTTAGCTTTAAGAAATGTCTCTTCTTTTTAGTGGGACAGACACAAGTGCCTTCATCTTCTTTGCACTTGATCATTAACTCCTTTTTTCTACAGGATTTCTTAGGAGAAGGATTCTTTTGTCTGTCAAGCATTTGAACAATCACCTTGCGTTCGCTACACAGTTTTTGAAGATCATGTATCATCAGTTGATATATTTTTTCAAATGTAAGGTCATTAATAGATTTTTCCTTTTATCTTATGATCTGATGGATAGAAGTAGTCAAAAGATTAGACAATGAAGTAATAAAAGTTTCTTTCAAATCTGGACTCGCCCAGCCACCTAATTGATAAAACTTCTTAGCCATCTTTTGATAATGGAGATCGAGGTCCTTTAATAGTGAACAACACTTCTTTTGTCTCATGATCTGATGGATAGAAGTAGTCAAAAGATCAGACAATGAAATAATAAAAGCTTCTTTCAAATGTGGACTCGCTCAGCCATTTAACTGATAAAACTTCTTAGCCATCTTTTGATAATGGAGATTGAGGTCCTTCTTTAATAGCGAACAACACTTTATCTGGAAATACTCTTATCTGATAATGTGATTTTCTTTTTGGGGCTTACCTTCAAATTCTGCATAAAGAATGCCCAAGAATTTAGATGCTCTAGGACTTTATGCCAGAGTAAGCTTTGAGTATTCATCCAGAGCAGTGTACCAATCCTGAAACCTGTCAGTCATTCTGGTAACAAACTATTCAAGAACTGTTCGTATGACTGCACCAGATTTTTTCATTTGTGAATCAATCTAAGCCCTAAATTCTTGGAACCGATCTCTGTGGAGATTAGCGCTTATATCCTCCAAAATGAACCAAGGACCTCCTATAGCAGTGCCAGGATTATTGGAAGGTCTATCTTGAACAGTTGAGGTGTCCATTTCATCTGTTGGAGGATCTACAGTATAGGAAGAATAGTAGGAGGATCTGCCCTATATTGAGTTGGGATTTCTTCATCTGAAGAGGCTAAAAAGCTAGACGCTTCATCAGATTTTGAAACTTGAATAGAATCTTCAGATTTATAATTTACCATCGAGAAGGAAGGTACAAATTAGGTACTGTCTAGGTAGGAGCGTATAGGATTCATCATTTGGCTTTTAGGAGGCTTATGTGGAGGTTTTTGTATTGACTCGATAGAGGTGACAGTATGCATGGATGAGTCTTTTGGGTCAGGTTGAACTGAAAATTTTTCAGCTCTCAATTTCTTATGGAACAGGTCTGTAGCAAGGCCATGATGTTTGAGTTCTGCAGTGGTTGAAATGTTAAGTGAATGTGGTTTAATTGGTGAGGCTTCAAAATCCTTCTCAATTCTCTCAAGCTGAGACTTCAGTTTTTGGATTTCTACTGCTTTCCTTTAGATTTCCTCCCTCTGAGCTGTTTGAGTCATCGATTGCATCACTTCCTTATGTTTCTCTTCCACCTGAATTTGTAGGCGAATCATCGTATCATAAACATCTTGCTGATGTTTATTTAATCTTTCATCGACCTTATGGACTTATTGAGACACCTTATCCACCTTGAATTCTATGTTTTTAAGAATTCGATTCTGAGCCTATGCATTGATTGATTGCCAATTGAGAACTGCTTTCGCTGGAGTAATACTCAATGGCTGACCTTTAACATCAACTCCTGTGGGATTCTTTATATAGGCCATGGTCCTAATTTGAGTATTAAGGTTAGTTTGATCAGGCAATGGTGGAAAATCTTCTTCTGTGGGCTGATACATACAGATTTGAAGTGTTGGTGGTACGCTAGGTGTTTTAGGGATCCATTTCATAGCTTGTGTGGAGCAAGAGGTTGGTGTTTGGTTTTGAGGTTGTTTGGGTATGGAAGGAAGTTCTTAAGGGATTGGACTTTCATATTTCCTAGGAGGCTCACCTAGTAAGCCAACGGATGGATCACCATCTTCATATCTTCTACGCATAGATGTTTCAGAGCAATCTTTCTTTTTTGTTCTTTATCATCAGAACCATACAAACAAGCATCACACTTACATTCATCTCAGAAACAATAACCATTTCGTTCAAAAGGATAAACAGGAGATCGATTGCTTTCAAAGTAAACAATAGGTATGTTTACTTCGGGTTAATGCAGTGTCATCATGAACTGTGTGGAAAATACATTATCATCCTTTGTTGGAGGGATTCTGGCAAACTTTGCTTCAACGGTACCATCCTGCCTTCGATAGTAAGTTGGTTCTGTTAAGTGAACTAGCTGGGTGTTTTCACGAATCTTTTCATAGCTTGTAACTCAAGTTTTTGGTAGCAACTGGAGGAGCTCATTCCTCGTTATTTATCGAGAAATATGAATACATGTTGGTGCGTTCTGCGTATCTGCTACTATCAGCAAGGCCTCATTCTCATGTGGAAGAGAGAGGTCTATGAAATGATTTTAGATCCTGTAAATCATCTGATAGTGCAAAGTAGCTACTATAGCAGAAGCTACTTGAGGAGCTACAGTTATCTGAATTTGGACTTTCAAGGTACTAAGGATATGTGGATCCTTTAATGATAGGTTGAAGTTGGGATAGAAAGTAAACATCACCGATCCCGCGTTCAAATATGTCTCCACCGTTTCTATTACTGCATGATGACACTCCTGGTATCTGTTGTCTAGCAGGCGATCCTTGCAAAGAATGGTAAACCTTTTCTTCCATGGTAGCTGACAGCCATTCTAATAGCTCCAAAGTGAATATGGGTGTATCCTTGGATAACCCACTATTGCACAAACTCAGGAGGAATTTCAAGGGTAATAAACTGCTCTGTTCCCATTGCCGGGATTGGACATTGATCGAAATTCGAAGCCTGTACATATACCTTTACAACCTTGGGGGTTTGTCTAATAAGAGCTTTGATGGACCGAGTTCAGGATGCTTTATTTCTTTGAAAAACATCGTAAGGGTTTAGAAAGGGTATGTTGGTGTCTTGGATCTTTTGGTTTTCGGAGATGTAATTGAGTTTATAAAGATAGTCTATTTTAGAGGAGGTAGATCTTTTAAATGAGGGAGTGGGAGGAATAGAAAGTGTTAGGGAAGAAGAAGGTTGTGAGGAAGCAGTAGTGATAGTGTCTGTAACAGGATTTCCCATTGTAACAAAGCGCCACTAGCCTCAATAAACCCTGGGGAAACTTGTTTAACTGGCATTCTTTCTGGTAACCCCTTGAGGCGCACAGCTAGGACTTCAGGTAAGAGCTCAACATATACTACCGATTATTACTGTCTACAGGATATAGATGTACTGGACAAATTTGAGACTCAATTTTCCAAAGTGGGCATACAAATTTTTTTAGTTTAAATTTTTTACAATATTGTCTATGAAGTATGTATGAAAACATTAGTAATCCTTTTGTGTTAGCATTGAATGGCATATGTGCAGGAACGGAGAACAAGGATGTTGGAGTTGAATGACAAGTAATTGGCAGCCAGTAGAGTCTACTCTGGGTACATTGCACTAATCTTAACGTATTTTGATACCATTTTTTTTTTAATTAGGAAGTTATTTTACAGTTTTCAGCCGATGAGCAGGAAGTCCTGGAGGGGATTCAAGTAGTGATTATGATACAGAACAGTCTACTGAAGTTAATGAAGTTCATACCACCAATTATTGTAGTGCTTGGACGGAGAAGGGGAATGACCAAGAACAAGATCCCCTGAAAATACTTGACCGTGTAAAGATTGTAAATACGCTTGAAATTCCCGTATCAACTATAAAAGGAGCCTTCAAGTATCGTAAAGAAGAGGACCTGAGTTTCAACAAAGAGGAATTGAGGAAAGCTGAAGAACGACTTAGAGTTGTTTTAATGGCATTCCACCCAAAGCTTCACCTTTTAAAGCATTACAGGTGACTAATATTGCATAGTGCGCATAATTTCTTCTTTAAAGAGATGTTATTGCTTCTTCTCTCACTAAATTACCATGTGTTATTTTTTTTTTTTTTCAAATGTTTGAACCAGTTATATGAACCTTGCAGCATTTTCCAAGATCATGAAAAAATACAAGAAGGTCAGAAACCTATTGGATACCTTTCTTGCTTCTTTAGATTCTTCAAGTAAATACAATATCGAATAGACTTTTTTTTTTCATTCTTATAATTTTTTTTTTACTCAACAAAACAGACAGACACACATGGGGACTAGATATATTGGTTGAATTGCTTCAGTTTGGGAGCTTGTGCATTCTCTGGTATTGATAGGTTTTTGCATTTAGCCTGATGTTCTTTACTAATGCAGGTCACATCAAGGAGGGCTTCCAGATCATTCATGAAAATAGTGGATGATTCCTACCTTGGCAGCTCAGATGAGGTGCAGTATATTATATTCAGGGCACTTCATTCTGATTTAAAATAAAGCTTTCATCTATATACTATGATGTTTGAGAAAGATCATGCTTGTCCTTTAGGACCATCAATTCTAACTGTATTTCCCTAGTAAAATAGTTAATGAATCTGTGTTATTTTAGGTTAGTGATCTCCTAAAAGGGTAGAGGCTGCCTTCATCAAGCATTTCGCCAACTATAATGGCAGGGAAGGTATGAAGTCACTAAGGCCAATACAAAAAAGGGAAAAGCACAGCGTAACATTCTTTTCAGGCAAGTTGTATCATTAAATGAGAGCTTTAACTTCATCTTAGATGGTTGGTAACAGCACAGCGTTGCATTTGCAATGGATATGCAAGTTTGCAATTGCAACGTTCTCAAACTAGCAGTTTGTGTTGCTGTTGTCAGGATTTTTTACTGGTTGCTCAATTGCGCTGTTGATCACTATTGTTTTGAGAATTCGTACTTGGAAACTGAAGGAAAAGAGGGAAGGGATCTCATATGTGGTCAGCATTTTCCTGCTTTACAGTCAAAGAAAAATAACTGAAACATCTTAATTAATAGAATTCTTCCAACTCCATCCAGCTTGTGTACTATCTCAGAACCATTTCCTTTGATTGCAGTTTATTTGGGTATATTGTCCTGCATATGCTCACATATGCAGCAATATTTTGTTCTGGAGGCGGTAACGGGTCAATTATCCATTTATATTTGGTTTCAAGCAAGGTACAGAGCTGGGCCATCGGGAAGTTTTCCTGCTAAGCAATGGCCTTGCAGTACTTGCGTTAGCCAGTTTCCTGGCATATTTGCACGTGATTCGAGGTCAAATGCATCAAAGTACATGACAATCGTTGGACTCATTCCTTTAGGCTTGGTTGCTGTAAGTTTCTTGAAGTTGCTAAAGTTTGTTACCATTAATTGTAATGTTTTACTTGCAATATATGAGCACATTGCGGACACAAAACAATGGTTTATTGTGGTCTTGTTGCGTGCGTGTGAGATATAAGGGGTTTTGAATCTTAACTAGTTTGATTCTGTATTCAGGTGGTTCTGTCCATACTTTTCTGCCCTTTTGACATCATATATTGTTCAAGTCGTTTTTTCTTCTTTCGGTGTTTGTTTCGTTGTATTTGTACCCCATTTTACAAGGTAATAAAGGAAAACGTCAACATATGATAACTATACGATACAATTGTACAAGTTAGATGACTTTCTTGACTATGTATACTTACAGGTGATCCTTCCAGATTTTTTCTTGGCAGACCACCTTACCAGCCAGGTCTGAACTGTTCCCTTCAATTAATCAATAAGCAAGAAAAATTTTGTTTTGATTGCAGCGTTAATTTCTGATTGTTTCAGATGCAAGCCATCAGAAGTTTTGAATTACACATTTGTTACGATGACTTGGGGGAGCACTCTAGGAGACAAAGCAAATGCCATGATCATGGTGTCTATAATGCCTTCTATTTTATTGTTGTGGTTATAACATACTGGATCCGATTTCTACAGGTGACAGTTGTTGAATCTCTCTTGTTTCTTAGATCTCCATTTTGGATGTTAATGTCAACTGAAATGATATTAGTATCTGTACATTTCGGTACCAAATATAATGTTTCAGTTTGTCTGCCATACGCTTTCTTCATATTTGACATCTTGATCCTTGGACGGTATGCTGTCACACTCTGAATGCTTAATATTCCCAACGAAAGAATTGGGTTAAAGCCTAAAATTACAAATGGCGTTAAGGAAGCAGCATTGACAAGGAAGAAGTTGAGATTTTTTACAATTGAAAAAAAGAAAAGAGAATGTAGGCAATTATTTCAAATGAGTTATTTGATGTTAGAAAATACACTAACATGCTTTTTTTTTTTTTTTTTCCCTTAAAATTTCGTAGTGTTTCCGTCAACTGTGTGAAAACAAAAATTCAATGGATGGATACAATGGTCTGAAATACGTGCTGACGATTGCTGCTGTTATAATGAGAACAACTTTTGAACTAAAGAAAGGAAAGAGCCAGATGGTGTTGGCATTGCTCAGCTCAGCTGTTACGATAATGATGAATATATATTGGGATATCGTGGTAGACTGGGGTCTTTTGAGAAGAAAATCAAAGAACCCTTTTCTTAGAGACAAACATGTGGTTTCATACAGAAGTGTCTACCTTGCTGGAATGGTAACTATGAAGTAGTCACCAAAAATGAGTTTGATGTATTATTATTATTATTATTATTGTTGCTCCTACCGCTGATTAATTCAATATGATCTGATACAGGTCTTGAATGTATTACTAAGACTTGCTTGGGTGCAATTGGTGTTAGAATTCAATCTTCCAAGTCGTCATAAAATGGCTGCTTCAACTGTAGTTGCCTGCCTAGAGATCGTTCGACGTGGTATTTGGAGCTTTTTCAGGTAACCATGATATGACAATTGCCAACTTTTGAATGTCTGTCTTACCCAGTGCCTGTTGCTGCGTAATTAACGTTTGGAAGACATGTTCTTATGTTCAACCAGGTTGCAGAATGAGCATTTAAACAATGTTGACAAGTTTTCAAGCATTCAAATCAGTTGCACTTCCTTTCAGTTACTATGATGCTGATGCTGACAACTATGATTAAGCATCAAATAATTACTTTGATCACTCATCAAAGCTGATAATGGCCATTTTTATGTTGGTCTGTTCCCCTGCGCAACATTTGGTCTCCCATCGAACTCAAGTACTAGGAGAAAAAATGAAAAAGTTGTAAGCATTTGAGGGTGTTAATGTTTTGTTATATTGTATATAGATAAACATTACAATACCAAACTTTATTACTTGTATCAAATTGGTTGCATATTTTTAATTTGTATCAATTTAATAATTTTATTTCAGATCACAGTTACTCTTAAAATTACGATGAATTTTTTATAGACAGATATCAAAAAAGAATATTTTATAAATATTCTTCGCATATATTTTGCTATGTCAATCTAATTACTGACATGATATGCTGACATGGCCGATGAAGTGGACCAATTAAAATCCCTAATTTTACTAAAATCTCTAATTTTACTCTCCTCCGCAGCCCTTCGCTTCTCCTCCGTTTCATTCCTTAACCATTTGCCTCCTTAAAGTCTTCACTTCCCATTTCTCCACCTTGACCGGCACCACTGCTACTGCCATCTTTAACCCTATCAACCGCATCATCCTCCTTGACCACCCTATCATCGACCTAGAAGCTGAAAACTTTCTGTGGTGGTAGAAATGATGTGGTGGTTGGTGCATTTGTTTTGTTTTTTCCCAACTACTCGACGTCTTGCGAAGCTTGGGTATCAAATAGCAGAAGAGAAGCCTTTCTCATCATCTCAACAAATGATGCATTAATGGGTGTTGATTTATTTCCGTAGCAAATAGCATAATAGAAGCCTTGAAATTGCCCACCATTGACATCTGCTTCAGTCTCTGTCATCTACTTCATCAACGTCATTAGCTTCGTCTTCTTATTATTCAAGTCATTACTGTCTTATTATTGAATTGGTTAGTTCGATGATTTTGAATTTTTTTATATTCTTGAAGTGAGTTTCAATATGATTTGGATTTTGGGGTTAAAGAGGAAATTATGATTGTAGCAGTGATTATAGTTCAATTATGAAAACGATTTGTTGACTACAGAGGATCTAACGACGAAAATGATAATCGTAATGGAGGATTGAAGTAATAGTTGGGACGGTGAGAGGAGCAGTTAGAGGAAATAATAATAATAAATAAATAAAAATATTTTCTATTTTCTGCCTTGCCACATTAGCATACTCATGTCAGCAATTTGAATGACATGATAAATGAGTTTGAGATACATGATTTTTTTTTTTTCGATATCGACTCATAAAAATTTTTTTAGTTTTTTAAGAGTAACTGTAACTTAAAATGAAAATAATAGTTAGATTATTGAATTCATATAAATTAAAAATATATAATTAACTTGATAGTAAAAATCGGTAACTGCCCAAATCATTAACCCATTAAAATTTGAGACATTTAAGATGATCTTAAACCAATTTAGTTCTTGATGGTTTTTAATATTCATTAATAAATTTTATATTATGCAATAATTATTTTATTTTCTTATGTTGATCTAATAAAAAAAGATTAATTATCATATACTACTTTTTTATTTATCATATTTAAGTAAATGATCATTTACATTTTAGTATCGTATAATTTAGTTTTTTGCATTTGTTTCCTTTGCAGTTAGTTATTTTAGATTTTTAGATTTTTTACTATTATATCACATGAAATAGTCCTCATTTGATCTGTTACTCTATCAAATCTTAAAATTATTTTTTTGTTCTAATATTTTTTGTTAAAAAGTCTATAATACTCTTAATATTTTAATAAATTTTCAAATGCTACTATATCTAGTATTCTATCAATCTTATTATTTTTTTAGGTTTCAAATAGCAGAAAAAATTTAAACAAATTAAATATATTCATAATTAAAAATATAATAAAAATTAACTAAAATAAAATATTTGTATACCAATAAAATACCCTCATTTTATATACTTACACTAAAAAATACTATATGTCATTTTTTGCTCACTTACACTTCAAGATATCTGCATTTTTTATGTTTTCAATTTTTTTATGATTTTAATTATAATCTTAGTTTGTATTGAATTAAAATTATAGTTAATTTATTTAAATTTTTCTGATCATTTTAAAACTAAAAAAATAATAAGATTGATAAAATAATTGAGATGATGAAATGTGAAAATTTAATACAATATTTAGAATATTATGAACTTTTAAATAATTTTAACAAAAAAATCACGGTAAAAGATAATCTTAAAAACCTAATAATACAATGGATCAAATGAGATTGATTATTTGATGCAAAATTAAAAAGTGAAAAATGATTTAATTAAATATAATAAATTATATAGGTAATAGTAAAATTTTTAACGGAAAAAATTAATATAAGAACTTAGTAATATAATAGAAACAAATGTGAAGACTCAATTATATAATATTAAAATATAAGAGACAACTTAATTAAATATAATAAATTATATAGTTTACAGTAATTAAAAAAAAAAAAAAAAAAAACCTGAACGTCCAATGCATCCATACCAAGGATACGATGCATCATACAATAGGGCACAAGATCCCACGTTCTAACCCAGCAGAATCCAGCTCTCAAGGATATTTTCCTCTCACCCTCAAGGTGAATTCTACAATGATTCAGACTAAGATTTCACTCAATTCTCTTTTTGAGTTTAATTTTAATTTTGAGATTTAAAACAAATGATACTAAAATAATTTTGTTTTAGAGCAAAAAAAAAAAAAAAAAGCTTAAATAACTTTTAGGATAAAATATATGTTAACTTAGAAAATACTAAATAGCAAACATATCTAAATCTAAAAGGGATTGAACTAGTATAAATTGAAAAATACAAATTAAAACAAGTGTTAAACCTATTTCCAGATTTTTTTTTTTAGTCTGGTTTCTGTTTAGATTGGAGTTCCTTGGAAGAAGGGGAAAAAAATTTATAAGGTAAATGGTGCTAAACTCATATAAGAAAGGATTTTCCTTTTTCCTTTTGCAATCACAAGAAAGTTATTCAAAGTTAACAAATTTTTTATCTGGTCACTCAACTTATCATGATTTTTGAGGTATTTTAATTTATGTTAAATTTGAAGTGATTGAAATTAAAAATTTTTATATTAATCATCTAAATATGATTAATTAATTTAATAAGTTTAGAACTTACATGAGAGTGGATTAGAGAGTTCCAGAACGGAAGGTAAATAGAGGTAATGAATTAATCTCATTCGTGAGTTTTTTTTTAATGTAAATAAAAGTAAATGAAGTTAAAAGTTTACATCATTTACTTGTAAATACTTTTTTTTTTTTAATTTTAGGTCGAATATGAAATGAAAAAATTTAAATAACGTAACTTACTTTGAAAAATTTTTTTTTAAAATGAAGTTAATTAACTTTATTTACATTTTATTTCATACTTTCTCTTTACTCTATTTGACTTTTTTTCAATCTAAAAAAAATTTCATGCAATTAAACTCTGTTTGAGATATCTGATAAATATAAATCATAGCTGGTAGCGATTGTTGATAGTTATTAATTTAATTGATGTTAAGTGTTTAATAAAATTTATTTAGTTGTTATTGTTAATTTGTAAAATGATTAATAAGAGTATAACTTTAACATTTTATATGTTGAAATAAATAAATAATCTAATAGAATAAATAATATATTTTGCATGTATTTTTATAATATATTATTTCAAATTTTAGGATATTATAATTATTATTTTATATTTATAAAATTATAATAATTATGTTTTATTAATGTTAATTATTATATGCTAATATATTTTAGTAATTAAAATATCCTATATATAATTTTTTTATAAAATTTATGTATAACAATTTAAAATAAATTATTTTATATAAATAATTAAAATAAAAATAAAAGAAATCTAAAAGAAAATATATTTTTTATTTTTTATTAACTATTAACAATTAAAGTGAGAAAATAACTCTAATTAAGAGATAATTTTAACCACAACTAATTAATATATTAATAAATTATCAATAATTATTTTAAATTTTTATTAAATATTATTTTATCAGTAAATGCATATCAATGAATTATCAGTGGCTCTCATCAGCTATTCTAAACACCTTTCCCAATTTAAATTAATGAAAATATATAATTTGTTAAAAAAAAAAATCAAATTGACTATTAACTCGAGACATTCGAAAACTGAATTGAGTTTCATCTGAAACATTTCTAGTAATTCTCTGCCACATGGATAATCAAAATCCGATTATGGTATTTTTATTATTGAGCAGAAGGAACAGAGGTTTTACGGAGGTTTAAAGCTTATATTCATTCAGTATTCATCGACAATAACAACCATGGGTTCTGCCCTCTCTTCAATCTCAACGACCACAAATTCGACAAACCCAAGCGATTCCCAGACCCCCGATTCCCCATCCCAACCAAACGCGATCTCTTCAGATTCCAAATCTCCGGAATCAGAATCATCCGATCAAGCGGCGGAGGAGAAACCTCGTGAACAAGATGAGGAGGTCGACGAAGAATGTGGGTTTTGTTTATTCATGAAAGGGGGAGGGTGCAGGGATGTTTTTATAGAATGGGAGAATTGCGTTAGAAAGGCTGAGGAAACTAAGGACGACAATGTTGCTGAATTGTGCTTTGATGTGACTTCCGCCTTGCGGGATTGTATGAAGGCGCACGCTGATTATTATGAGCCGATTTTGCGGGCGGAGAAGGCTGCGGAGGAGGAGTTTGCCAAGGAATTGGAAAAGGAAAAGGAGAAGGGTGTGGATTCTGAGGATTCCAAGGGTGGTAATTGATACACTTAGATGATTTTGTTGATTGAAAGCAAAAATACCCTTCTGTTCTTTTATTGCTAATTGATTAGAGAAGGTACTTCTTTTTTTTATTTGAGTTAATGTGTATCGGGTAAGTTATGAATTATAATTAATGAAATTCGTAGAGAAATTGGATCATGATTCATTTTACTTGGGTCTATATTTATCTGCTAGTTATATGTTTTTGGCTGACCAGTATTATTTCAGTTACAGATAATGTTCTCAATGAAACCTCGCCGAATGCCACTAAATTTCTCTAGCCTTATAAGTTCACTTTATATGATTTTCTGCGTGTTGCAGAACGAGAGTTTGTGGTTTTCTGTATATTTCTCATTGCACTTTTTCTGATAACTGTCAAAATAAGTTTCTAAGTGGCAATGACGTTAAGGATGTAAATGTTGATTTTAATGGCAGATATTCTAGCTCTTGACTGCTGATGGCATGGGTATAAGCTGACTGGGTTTCAAATTGTAACATTTTCGATTATCTGTAATGTTTTGGAGTGGTCCTTTCGCTTTTCTTTTGAGCTTCTGTTTCTATAACTAGTAGTACTGCGAACTGATGTAGGGTAAATTCTGATTGGTGGAGTTTGTTTGTGACAATTGGAACTTGCGTGATGGAAGCAAAGTTCTTTTTTGTGCCTAGAGTTGCCAAATTCTTTTCCGAGATGCCAAAATTAGTAATGCAGATGCTTTTGGGAAACCCTCTCTTTGCTTTTCTATTCATGCTTAACAACATATGAATGATGTGTATGAAGAAGGTTTGTTAAAATTGTTCTTCCCACTGTTTGTTTCTTCTTCTTTCCAGGTTTTTAGCTTGCTAATGTAGTTTTGCTTAAGACTGAAGTGAATATTTAGATACTTTGGATCTGGTCTATGATGTGTAATTTGCCTTATTTTAAGTCAGGTATGGAAGGAATTGGTTCTACTGTGTGTGTGAGTGAGTGATATATATATATATATATATATATATATATATATATATATATATATATATGGAGAGAGAGAGAGAGAGGGTTCATGCTGGTACTGAAGTTCCATATTTTAATTTGAAAATGAGAACATGCACTCGGGGAAACAGTTGCTGCTTTAGCTTATACTTTGCAATATTCTGTCAACACCTTTGCGATCAGGTATTGCCAAAACTACAATCATAGTTTAGTTGATCCCAAGACCCTGCTTTCCTTAAGCTATGGCTTCTGGAGAAGTTATTGGTCAAGATAATTAGAGTTAGGTTTAGAGAGTATGTTTCCTTATTAAGCTTCAAATCTTTCACTTTAAGTTGGAGAATCTAATGTGATGTCATTCTAGATATTCTCGGAGGCATCACTCTGGTTGTTATTGTGCTTTTTTTGCTTGCATGTGTATGTGACCACATGCATGGACTTGACCATTTTTGAAATTTGATGACAATATTTATCGGTTTGAGTTGACAGAAAGAGAAAATTAATTTTATTGATGAACTAGTTGGTGCTTGTAATGGCTTGCTGTCTGTTGCTGATGGCAATAACCATATCTTTCATATAGATATGATAGAATGGAGCTTGGAGCAGGATCTTGCAATTGACTTTTCCTTTCATTCTTGGTCTTGTACGTTTGCAGAGTACAAATACTAGTAGTTGAACCCTTGGGTATGATTGGTTTAGTCATATACTTGGGATGAGAGCAAAACACGAGGGATTCTTTGCAGAGTACAAATAATTGCAGTTGAGCCCTCGGGTATGATTAGTCTAGGAATATACTCGAGATGAGAGCAAAACATGAGGGATGCTTAGGAGAGTGCAAAATGGAAGGCCTTTTAAGGAGAGTAGACACCATGTTGGCTGCGTGTTTAGAGTGACAATTTTATACTTAGAAATTTTTGGATGAATGGATAAATTTTGTATGGATAACTTCTTGTTTCTAAATTTGATGCAGTCTATTTTACGAAACTTATAATTTTGCATGCGCCTCTATATATGGGCAGCAACTTCTCAGGAGTTGTACTTGGTTAAAAAGGGGAAAAGGGCGGAACCACCTGGTTTCAAAAGTTGAAATGCTAAGCATGGTGAAGCTGGCATTTTCTTCTTTGTTATATTTTCTCCTTGGCTTGCCATGCTCTAGTATTGAAGGCGTGAGGTGAGGGTGCCTTTAGTAATTGCGGTTTATACCGAATGTGAATATTAGTTTCTCGTGTAGATTACTGCATTTACAGTGCATTAAGGTTATTAGAACTTTCTTGATGACTTCGGCGCACAGATAAATAGAGGTTGACAGACATACCTTGATAAGTTTTGCTTTTACAGTTTCTTGGTTGCGTTTCCAACTTGAATATGATGGTTCAACCAATATAAAGAAACAGGAACTTTCCTCGGATTGCGTATTTGAATTTCCCAAGCTTTTTCCCCGTTGAGAAATTCAACAAGGCCTTGATTTTTACTTTATTCATTCTGATTCAATCCAAGCGCTATAATGGTCATTCGGGGGTCCTCAACAGGTGATCATTCATCAGCACAGAGACGGCAAAATTTCCAGGGTTGTTCATTTACAATGATTGCATTTGTTTCTTTTGGTTGTTTCTGTTGCGTGAATCAACTGATCATCTATCGGATTGCCATTTTCTTTTGACAGTTTCTGCGGGTCTGCTTTGTTTATTTATTTATTTTGATTTATTAATTTAGTTCCATTCTAGTTTAAAATTTATTTTATTTGTAATTAAAATTTATTTATAGATAAATATATGTTTGATATATTATAAAATAAAAAGAAAATTGATTCAAATAAAATGAATTTTGTATTTGATTTAAGTATACAATTCAATAAATTATTATATTTTTATAAAAATATCATTGTATAATTTCTTTTAAAATTTTACAAATGTAAGAGAGAGAGAATAAACAAAGAGGAGAGAGAAAGAAAGAGAGTAAAAAAGACATTTTAACTAATAGTATTTTTATCATAATGAAAAAAAATTGCAACTTTAATATTTATTTGATAGAATTTGATTTAGTGATAATCAACTTTAAATGAACTTTTATTTATATCAAACACATAAAATATAGGAAAAATGACATGATTATCTAAAAACTAATAACTAATGACAAATATACCTTAGCCAAACATTACTTTTGTAAAAACTACTTTCCAATTGAAAAATTCAAATTTATGATCTTTTCCTCATTCTCTTAATTAAATCTAATCAATACAAATTTAGAAAAATAGCAATCAGTATCTTTTTATTTTAACCATTTGAATTCATCAAATCAAACAATAAAGATCTGCAAAACAAAGAAAAGAAATCTGCAAAAATGATTTTCATTTTCAAATCTTTTGGCTGCACATTATATCTTTGTTTTCTTCTTCTTCTTCTTCTTGCACCCAACATTATCAAAATGAAAATATAAAGACAAAATTCGTTTTTTCGTACACAATTGTAAATTTATGGATCTATTTAAAGAGAAAAAGTTTTTCATTATATATATGTCTCTCTAAAATATATTTAATACGATTTTTAATATTTATTTTATTATTTAGAATAAGAAATCATGAGTTTTGGTACATGATCGAACAAAATCAATTAAAAATAAACATATTTTTGCTCAAAATCAGTCATAAAAGAGAAAGAAAATCAAGTTGCTGAAAGTTGAAGAAGATATTTGTGTTTAATTATTCTTACACAGTAAAATATTTATAAATGATTTATTACTTGTTTATTTTTTTATTTATTATTGGTTTACAAATGGTTTACTATTGATTTATAAATGGTTTATTTTTTGTTTATTTTAAAGACGATGTTTGCGTTTAGTTCTCTTTACACAGTAAAATGTTTATGAATAGTTTAATACAATTTATTTTGTTTTATTATTGAGTTATAAATAGTTTATTACAATTTATTTTATTTTATTATTGAGTTATAAATAGTTTATTATTGATTTAAAATTGTTAAAAATTAAATATAGAAAATAGTTTGCAGGAAAATGTTTATTTTGTGTTTATTTTTCTTGATGTAACCATCGATAATCGATAAATAAAAAGAAAGAAAAACAACAATTCATGATTTTCAACATCTAACAAACACAATTTTTTCTCTCTTTTTACTTGATTTTTAGCTAAAAAATGTTCATTTATTAATTATTTTTCATCTAAAATATATAAAAATTCATCATTTTTTATTTTATACGATAATAATATCTATTAAATCTAAAAAACAAAAACATAGAAAATAATTTGCAGAAAAATATTTATTTTATATTTATTTTGTGCTTATTTTTTGTTGATAAAACCATCGATAAAAAAAAGAATACTAATTAGAACATAAACATCATTTTCAACATTTAACAAACACGATTTTCTCTTTTCTTATAATTGATTTTTAGCTCAAAAATATTTATTTATTAATTATTTTTCATGTAAAATATATAAAAAATTTATCATTTTGTATTCTAAACAACAAAAATAATTATTAAATTTTAGAAAACAAAATTTCAACTTAATATTATTATTAAAATCTTTAATTTATATAATTATTTATATTACTATTAATCACAACTGAATTATTAAATGATAAAAGAAAATATAATACCAAACAAGATTAAATATGACAACTTTACAAGATTAATGCAAGCGTGAAGCGATAATATAGTTAATAGTGAGAGTGTGGGAAAATAAAAATGGAAATAGTATCAAGAATTTAGAAAATAATGATGAGAAATAATAATGGTGCAACATAGTGAATGATGTAATAAATGTAAAATGTAAAAAAAGAAAAGTAACTGCCTAACAAGAGTAAAAATGTCAACGAAAACTATATAGTGTAAAAAAGTAAAAATCAGTATACCAAAATGCATTTTTATAACACATGAGATGTAAATATCTTTGGGGAAAAAAAGAATATACCGTGTCATTATCTATAAAATATAAATTTGTAAATAAATTTTATAAAATTATAGAATTTAATTTCAAAAAATACACTATAATATTAATTAGATTGAAACTTTAAAAATCTCGCGAGCATGAAGATGACTACAATATGAAATGACCAACTCTATTTACAGGAAAGAATATAATGCATTTAGGAAGCTAAGAACAAAGATAACATGAACCTTGTTTTTTTAAGAAACAAAATGTCCATTCTTTCATTAAAAAAAAAAAAAAAAAAAAAGTTCTTCCACCGCCTCTTCAAAAAGTCAGCTAGCGTATTTTCTCTTGCTTGCTCCCTTGTGGAAAGGTTTTTCCATATCAGTTTCTCGCTTGTTTTATTTTCTGTAGTCTTTTCAAACCTTGTTCCAAAATCTTAGTCATCTTTGTCATCCTCGTCGTCGTAGTTGAAAGGTAGTGGTACGGACTTGAATGCACGATACTTTCCTACGTTGTTCAAATGCTCATTTTCCAACCTAATCAAATCAATCAATCCGTATAAGAAAATATTGACATTTTCATTAGCCAAAGTCTTTTGTTAGATTCGTTGGAATATTTCAAGATTGATTAAAATGATCACATCCACCTGAAGAAATTCCATATTCCTCTACGAACGATCTCCAGGCTAGCGATAATGGAGATCGAAGTTTCTCTATGCAAGGAAAACAGATTGAAGTTCAACACAGTTTGTAACCAAGCAAATCTGAGCACGACATTCAACACCTGCATACAGACCATATCAAATTTTTTTTTTTTATCAGAAAACTAAATTTTATATGACAGGAAGTTAATAATAATAAATCTATTAGCAGCTACTCATTTTTCTTCTTTTATACTTACCATGGCTACAAAGTATACACTTGTGTGAGGAATGAGGAGTTTGTCTCTGAGCCAACGGTTCTTCGATCGGCGCTGGAGAAGCCCCCAGTCAATAACAAGATCCCAATATGTACCAACGATTGCTGCTATGACTGAGAAAACCCATGCTATTACTTTCCAACTAGTCCCTTTGTTAAGACTGTATGCTGTCCTGAGGGAAACCGCTACTATTGTCACCAAATACTTAGCTCCATTGTACCCTTGCATTGGATCTTTCTCTTCAAAAAGCCTCCTTAGGCACTGAAACGTATTAATGAAGAAGAAAAAGCTGGTTAATTAGCTATGATAATTTCAAACTACGCTAGTATTCGTTCTAGAGCTATACTTATCATTTTCTCTTAATGATATGCTAAAATGGCTATGAAATTAACCTGAAGAAGACGAGACCAGTACGGAATTACAGCAACTATGAAGTAGAATATGTTGTATACACTACTTGTTTTGCAAGTGTTTTCTCTGTTTTTAAAGCCTCCCCACCCATAGTAGCAGATGTAGAATTCCAAACTTCTGATTGCTTGCACTTGGCTGGTTAGTTGATCTGCCAGGAAGAAGTCCGGGAGTGTGACCTGAAGAAGATGAAGACGACATTTACAAAGACAATTAATCAAACCCAGTAATTTAAGTTTGAAATTCAAACTGTTTTTGCAAGTCTGCTATGATGTTTTACCTTGTAGAGAGGAGCAGCAATGCAGTGAAAGAGACATGTGAGTAGAAAAAAGCGAGCTGAACGGTACAGGACATTGAATGGCAAGAACAACAGGACTAGTAGAAGCTGTATAAAACAAGGAAAAGGGTGGATGATGAGTTTCTTGCCGAGATTTGGATGGGATAGAATAGTAGAAGAATCTTACTATAACCAAGTTTAGAGGAAGAAGTTCAGTGAACTGTTCATAATTTTTTGTTCTAGGGTCCGCCTCCATGTCAAGATTTGAGAGCACACAGATCAGTGCTAGTACAGCAATACCAAAACTGAGAAGCAGAACTTGTCGGTAGCCTAATTCTGTTCCTTGCTTGAAACCAAAGATGAAGGAATAATTCACTTTGTATCGCCTCCAGAAGTATATATCCACAGCATACATAAGCAAGTGCAGGACAATGAATCCAAACAAGCTGCAAGAGATTGTGCATATATGACTTTTCAGAGATATAGATCATAGCCAAACTTCATGATCAAAGATATCGACCATAACACTGAAGTTACCTGTAGAGTGGAAACATGGTTTTCATGTATGTTTCTCTTCCAGGATCATTCATGATATTGCGCGCACGAATAATGAAGACAAGCGCTATTATGAGAGCTGCTGTGCATCCAGATAAGAAACCTGATACATTTCCAATGAATAGGACTTAAATTAATATCTGAAATATTGTTCATGTAATTAAGGAAAAAGCAAACAGTTCCTTGCAGAAAATTTTACCCATAGTAAATGTTATCCTGTGTCGTTCTCTTTTCACTTTTGGCCTTAAGATGCTCATGCCCTTACTACGATTTGAGTTTGAGAAATGCTTAATGAATGTAGCCTCTACTCTTTCCATGAGTTTGGTCACCTCATCAGAACTGCCAAGGTAAGAGTTATCCACCATTTTCATGTATGCTTTTGATGCATCTCTTGAAGTAATCTACACGAATAATTAGTTATTATATAGAAGATAAACCATGGGCACCAAAGATAGAAAGATTATATATGCCTGTATATATTTATATGTACCTTATCATACTTCTTCATGATTTTAGAAAATGCTACTGTATTCAAGAAGCTGTAACTCTTAAGCAGGCGAAGCTTTTGGTAAAATTCGACAAAAGCACGCTTGAGTTGCTCCTCAACTCTCTTAAGATTTTCCCTTGTGAATTTTAGTTCTGTCTTTTTAGGAACTTTGAGGAAGCCTTTAATAGTAGAGCGAGGAGTCTCAACTGTATTGTTTATCTTCACATGGTTTAGTATCTCCAATGGAGCTGGCCTAAAACCTCTTATATTCTTTGGCTTCTCTACCACTTGTATCTTTTGGTTAATAGCACTAGTAACCACATTGATCTCCTCCTCTTTTCCATTACTATGATGACTCATTGATTCATTCATTTGCTCGTGTAGGCTCGACCCTTCTTCGATCACATCCATGATATGAACTCTCCCTGCAAATTAAAGAATGCATAAGATACCAATGATCTGAAGTCTTAATAACCAGTCAGAGCCGAATTAATCAAAAACCAAAAAAGGAAATGCATTCGATAATTAATCACAATGGGTTTTATCAAAAAGAATGTTGAGCAATCAATTAATCCTTAGCTACTTACTATTTGTTCTAGCACTAGATGGGGTGGAAGTAGACAAGGCAGCAGCAGAAGCAGCAACATCAGAAGCAAGGCGAGTCATATCAGCAGAGCGATCAGACCAACCCGTAGGATTCTCCACTTTGATCCTAAAAGCAATCAAAGCATCCATTTGCTTATTCAACATGGCGGCTTCCTCCATTACCTCATCAACTTTAGCCTTATAAAACTGAGCAACCTTATTGAACTCATCATCAAGCCTTCTGAAGTACACAACCTCATATTCTCCTCCTTCATCCGACATCATAAGGAAAGTAGTCTGGTAGCTTTGAGAGCCATCACGGTCAACAGAATTCACCAAAATGGCAGATTGGGTTTCAATATCATCTGTATAAGAAGGTCTTCTTGGACTCTGGTGGTTTCTTTGTGTTAGGCCACTAAAAGCTCTATACAGAGTTAGCTTTCTCTTCAGGAGACCACCTGGGGTTGCTGATGGTGGTGGCTTGGTTCTTAGCTTGAATCTTTGTATCTCTTTCAAAAGTGTTTTGAGGAATTCATAGTCCATATATGCTTCTTGCCATTCTGGCACCATTTGTGCCTTAAACTCTTTCCCAAACTTCATATTTCCTTTTGTTATTAAATTCTTCTCAAGCAACTATGATAATGTAGTTTTGGATTGCGAGAAGAGGCATTAAACAAGACGATGACAGTATTGAAAGCAACCCTTTGATGATAGACAATTATCGCTTGGCTATGTACCTCTATATATACTTGTATACTATATGTGCATGAGTATGGGTTTTAATCTTTTTCTTTGGATGGCCTTCTTTCAGATTGTGGGCTGATTTTCTTTGCTAAAGATTAGAAAAAGACAACGTTGAAATTGAAAAGATCAAACACCGCTATTAAATAATTAATTTAAGTGATAAAAGTCATTTGAGCCCTGTGTTTGAATATATTTAAAAAATATAAAAAATAGTTTTTTTTATAAATTTATTAAATTCAATATAAATAAATATATTTAAATTAATCTGGAAAAAAACACAAAACAAAGAAACAGAGAAAGAACAAACACATGGTGGAGTTGTGAAAAGAAAAGAGAGGAATCACTTTCTTTTCTGGTGGTGGAGGAAGCAGTCAGATATGATTAAAAAGTTGAATTTATGAGAATCAAAAGAACTATGTTTTATTTATTTAGTATATCCTTTTTCATTTTTCATTTGATCTTTACCTGTCATATAACATTTCTGTTTCTTATTATTTCTTGACCACATCAATCAATTAATTAATTTCAGATTAGTTGCTTAAATTGTCTGGGAGCTCTTGGCATATTCCAGTCTTTTTGATAATTTTAATTCCATTTTTCCTACTTGGTTTTTATTTTTTTAAAATAAAAGTCCAAACACATTGCAGTACTGAACACAATATAATTAAAAAGAAAGGTATGTGTTAGCCATGGTAATGGTGGCAGTAGGTATCAAACGCGTGAATTGATTTTGATTTTTTTTTTTTTAAAAAAAAAAATATTTAGACAACGTTGTTGAATTGAGTTTTCTTCTTTTTTTTTTTCTTTTAAATGCGTAAAAAAATGATGCAATAATATGACCATTAATGAAAAAAAAAAACAAAGAAGGGAAATATATCCATCATAGACAGCACAAAATATTTGTTGAATTGGTCTTTCTTGCTTATATGAATATAAAATGAACGTTTACTTTGATTGTTCTTGCTTATTTAAAACTGTTTTACTTTAACAAAGCAAAATCAAATACTTAATTTGAAGCTAATAAGTGTCTGCACAACGTGTTTTTCCATTTTGCATTAGGGCTATATACCCTTTCTTTTCTAGCAGAAAAAATTGAAAAAAGCTAGTATTCCCTCCCAGCATTGTACTTGGTCAAGGTAATAAGATAAAATAATAACTAAAAAATATGTTAAGTAAATTAGCCTCCCAAAATTTTGAAAACGCTACATTAATATATGCATTTTCATTAGAATTATCCATCTATGATCCTTAAAATTTTCTTAAAACTTATTTATTATCCACATATTTCGTGTATATTATTAGAATATAACACCCTAACAATTTAAAAATATCTCTAAGAATTGGTTGAAGAATTATTTCTTACATAACGTAGAATTCTTATTTTACAGCTATTTTTAATTAGATTTGAATTACTATTGAGGAAATCAACTGTAAATAAAAGCATTATAGAAAAAGGTTTTTAGTTTTTGCTCAAAATGATGAGGGTTTGCTTTTTGATGTAAGCGAGGCTCAAGTTCAAGAGAAAAAAAAACTTTTGCTTATAATTGAAAATTTTTTATTTATTATGATTAGGTGGTCATTGACATACGAAAATAAAATAATAAATAGTCTAATTTTATCTAGATGAAATTAAATGTTATTTATTATGAATAGTATAAATTGTGTAATTATATGAGCTAGGTCTTTTGGGTATAATAAGTTAATATATATGAAAATACTTTAAATTTATAGAGGTAAGTTATTAATGATATAATAGATGATAACATGAATGTAATAGATGAATTACATAAAAGGCCAATGGTGCATGTAGACCCCTGAATTATTATTCTAGGAATAATTGGCCCTTTAAATTATTGTTGGGTCTGATGAGACCCTTTTCTTTTAAAGAACGAGACAACTAAACCCTTCCATTACATTAACAAAAACATCCGTCAATTTTTTTTTTTTTGCCATATGTGGAATAAAGAGTCTCACTTTCTTCAATAAAAAAATAAAATGTGCCAAGTGGAACCCACTCATGTGGAATAAAATAATTGTAGGCTACAAAATTAATCATA
Source organism: Omphalea diandra (assembly GCA_949677035.1). NCBI lineage: Eukaryota > Viridiplantae > Streptophyta > Magnoliopsida > Malpighiales > Euphorbiaceae > Omphalea > Omphalea diandra. Next base: position 1,836 of record CATIWR010419174.1, on the reverse strand, counting down.
TGATTTCTAACATTCATGATTTATAAAACTAATTAGTTTTTTAATTTAAATATTAAACTTATCAATTTCATTTAATTATTTAGATAGTTTATCCAAATAAAATATGTAATAAAAATTATCGATAATTTTATTAGTTTACTATAAATTTTCTCATTTTTTAGTTAAATGATTGAATAAATATTTAACTAATGATTATTAATAATTGATATGAAATCAAAAATTTATTCTAATTAAACTAATCAATTTATTAAAATTGAATTTATCAATTTCAATTAGTATACAAATATAATAATATATACTACTTAATTTTTATTTATTTAAAAAATGATACACTTAACTTTTTTTGTAATATAGAAAAACTAATAATTAAAACATAAAAGTACCAAATATCTAAATCGAATCAAATTGAATTGAATCACACCAAAAAAATGAACCATCGCAAAAATTTAGGAGTTGTTCCTCAAAAATGACTTTTTCAAAAATTTGAGATGATTTCAAAGAATTAGGAATCCTCAAGCCGCCTAGCTTCATGCTCATCCCTAATTTTAACTTTTTTGTTTTTTTTCTCAATTCTAATCAATCCGCAAAAGGAAAAAAAAAAAAAAAAAAAAAGGGAAAGGTACCTTTGTTGAATTTGAAACAAGTTATTTAGCAAAAGAAAAGTAGATAAGTAAGCATGCTATGAAATTATATAGTATTTATATTTTACAACAAAAAAGAATTGAACATAAGTTGATGAGAAAAAAAAAAAAAAAGAAATCAATTAGGGTCTGTTTAGTTTTGAAAAACAAAGCCTGTTTTCCAAAAAAACTTTCTAACAAAATTAGAAATTGAAATTTATTGTTTAGTTATAATATTTTCTAATTTAGAAAACTAGAAACTGTTTTCTAAATATTCCAAATTATAATATGTATTCCTAAAATTTTCAAACTTTTTTCTCTTCCTTTTTTTCTTCTCTCTCTCCTCTCTCTCTTTTTCCCTTTCTCTCTCTGTCTCTCTCTCCTTCTTCTCTCTCTCTCTCTCTAATCCTCACTTCCTTATATATTTTCTTATTATTTTTATTTTTAGTTATATTATTATATTTTAATTATTATTTTCTATTAATTTTTTATTTTTTTACCAAACTTAGGTAAATTCTTTATCAAACTTTTATTTCAGTTTAGTATAATAATTAATTTTTTTCATTTTCATCTAGTTATTATCTTTTTTCCGTCTTTGTCAACCCCTATTATGATATTAGACATTCTGCCATCAATAATTTATTGCTTTTTTTTGTTTTTAAAATAAATTATAAAGTGAAAATAATACATTATATTTAAATAAAATAATACTTTTTAAATATACATTGCAAATATTTTTGTATTAGTAAATAAATTTAAGTTAAAAACATAAATAATGAATTGCATACATTAGAAAAATATACAAAAAAATAATTTGAATAAAATTAATTGTGAAAAATATACCTTAGGTTTTTATAATTTTTTTAATATAATTTCATATAAACACCAAACTTGAAATTATTATCAATAATTTTTCATTCATAATAATTATATTTTCATATAACTTAATAATTATATTTATATTACATAAAAATTTGTTAATCACTCATCAATCACTAAAAAAATAATTTTTAGTATTTTTCTATTATACATATAGTAGAGTATAATAAACAAGTTGTAATTTCATTTTAAATAAATTAATTTATTAAAATTAGTTAAATGTACATAATAATTTTTTATAAAATAAATATATTTAATATTAAATATTATCACAAGAGTCGCAATAATAAATATTATATTAAATAAAAGTTATTATAATAAATTTCATTAGAAAAAA
>CATIWR010419154.1:0-22249 GCA_949677035.1 Omphalea diandra | reverse complement strand
AACGATTGCAAATTTGCTACTCATTATTTTAATTCTTTTTTATGCTTTAAGTGATTGTTTGGTGTGAGCATTAAACACCAATTGTAATAGGTTTCAATGTGAGCCTGTAAAAATACTTGAGAAAGGTTTTAGTGTGAGCCTATGAAAACACTTAAGAGAGTTTTTAGTGTTAGCCTTAGAAAACACTTGTAATAGAGGTTGTTGTGTGAGCATTGAAAATACGAAGTGTAAAAGTTAGGTGTGAGCTTGGAAATACCATTTTGAGTGAGTGAAACACCCAATTGCAGAGAATTGGGGAGTGGACATTAAGTTGATTAATACCCGAACCACTATAAATTCGTGTATCTCTTTTCTACTCTTTCTTTATCCCTCACTTTAATTTTTTTTAAAAACTAATTCAACCCTCCCCCTCCCCCTCTCCCCCTCCTTCTTGGTGCCTAGGGCCAACATTTTCAATTTGAAAAAATTAGTGTGTTAAATATGTATACTATGAAGCACTGAATTCTTATATGCTGCTATACTATTTTATAGATAGTTTATCATTGACTTTGATAATTGATTGGGTTGACCTAAAGTTGGCTTTTTGACTAATACTACCAAATTAAAATTTGACATGTTGATTCTATTTTTACTATTTGTTTTCTTAAATTAGGATTTCTTAATAGTGTTTTGATGAATTTATTTCTTTGGTAAATTTTTTGATTTTTTAAGTATAAAAGGAGTTCTTAAACAACATATCGAGTTTATAAAGGTATGAGATCCCTCTATTTATATGAAGGAAAAGTATGCTCTGTGGCATGGTATAATTGAAGATCTTTTAGCATAATAAGATCTTGATGTGGCTTTAAAAAGGAATAAAAAATCATGAGTACCATTTAATTGGCAATTATTAAATCTAATGCATTGAAGGAGACTTTGCCTAAGGAATTTGAGACACATTGAAAGAAATTTATGCTCCAAATTCATTAACCAATCAATTATTTATAAAGATTGTTGCGTACTTGCTCGAGATTAAAGAAGGTGAGTATTTATATGATTACATTAATAATTTTAACCAACTAGATTGTCAATTATTGATAGAGATAAAAAGGTTAAGGATGAATACAAGTAAAGTTATTGTTAGCCTCTCTACCTAAATTATGCAAGTCATTAATGCAAACTATGTTAGTAAGAAGGACCAAACTTAAGTTAAGTGATGTAATAATAGTATTAAGAGAAATTGAGAGGGTGATAGGGGATGAAGAAATCTCAACTAGAAGTTAGATATTAATTATGGAGAGTTAAGAAATAGGTAGTTTCATTTTGAGAAGAAAGGTGATCAAAGAAGAAAACCAAAATCTTAGTTGAGAGATCTTAGTAATGTAGAATAGTATTATTGTAAAGAAAATGGTCACATATACAAAATCATTGCATAAAATTAAAGGAAGATTTTAAGAGTTTGGAGCAACTATAAAAGAAGATGAAGGATAAATTAAAGATCTATAATAAGGATTTCATAGATATGATTAGTTTGGATGCTCAAGACAATGATGGTGAGCATCTATATATAAAGCAAGTTATGGATGATAATAGTTATATTAATAGTTGTTCTAATTGAATGATAGATTTTGTATATGTCGTGATAATATTAAGTTTAAGTTATCAGATAAGTTGAAGTTGAAGGTTAAAAGCATTGGAAGATTATGCCTTAAACATCATGCTGGTGTAGTTAAATGTGCTTCAAATTTATTATATACACCTAATGTTAGATTTAGCATAATTGTGCTAATTTGTGTGTGTGTGTGTGCAAAGTATACAAAGATAACAAGTTGGTTATCTAAGGGGAAAAACTTAAGGAAAGTCATTCCTTTGAGAGTGTTGACTTAAGTTGGTCAAAGTTGTCAAATCTTATTTTTGATCTTAACAATTTAAATTAAAGGCTAGTAATAAATTTATCAAGTGTTGACTTTATAGGAAATAAGGTTAGAATAAGTTTAAGCATCAAAGAGTTAGCAAATTCTATAAGTGCACAAACTGCCTTATAAATCATGATCAAGACAAAGAAGTTGCACCTAAGAAAACCAAGTTGTGACTATCATTCTAGAGTCATTATCACAATTTAGTGTTTTCAAGGAACCAAAAACAATAGGCCAAAACACATCCTTTGTCATGACCACCATTTGAAGAGCAAATTCAAGTTTGTGACCAAGATAAAAATGTTACGATCTTGACCTTTACAAAAGTTGTAATGTTTAATCAGAAACCCACTTGAAGCATGCTACATATCAACTAACCATTTAACAAGTTTGAAGCTTATGTCCACAAAGTCAATGGCACAATTGCAACTTAATTCTTCAAAGAACAAAAAATGGTAGGCCATTATGCGTCAAGAATGGTGACCCTTTAATCTAGCGCGAAACCATGATTGTGACCACTATCTTCATAAACTAGTAGAGTGTTGCAACAATTTGAAACCAATTGAAGAAAGCCATATGCCAATTACCTATTAGACACACCATGAAAAAAAGGAATAATAACCATTAAAAATAAATCACAATCATCTTTGAGGCATCACTGCTGTGAAGTTCATTTGAAAAACATTAAATGTAGGATTTTCTAGCACTACTTATGGAGATTTGCACCTAGATTATGAGTAACAGTTATTTGGTGGTTGTAAATTATAAATAAAGAAATGAATCATTAGTTTTTTAAATGTAAAGAAAAGTGAGTTTGAGATGAACATAATTAGGATAATTCAAATTCTCCTATGGGCTTTAATCAAGCAAGGAAAGGAATGAATCATCATCAACCAAGCAAATTACACCAAAGAACATCTAAAAAGATTTGGTATAAACATAGGTAAGCCTTATAAGAGTCCATGAGCATAAATGCCAAACTTAACTTGATTGAAAAGATAAGAAAATCGATTTAAACCTTTATAGAGGTATGATTTAGAACTTTTATATTTAACTTCTTATAGACCTAACATGATATTTAGTGTTTATCTTTGTATTAGATTTTAAGCTAGTCCTAGGGAGTCTCACTTACATTGTGTTAAGCACATCTTTAAGTACTTGAATAAGATACTAAACTTAGGACTGTGATATCCTAAAGGATCATCTTTTGATCCAATAACATATTTTGATGCTAACTTGTTGGATTTATCTTAGATTAAAAAAAATAATAAGTACCTCAAGCATTTGTCATTTGTTATGTCATTTGTATTAGACTAAATTTGTTTAACCTAAGTTATGAACCTCTTTTGATCTTAACAATAGAGATTGATCAGTACTAATACTTTTATTTAGTGTTGTTTAAGTTAGTTTTCTCATTGAAAGTTAGATGGAATTTAAAATCTCCAACCTTGTAAAGTTCATCCAAATTCGCAGTGAGTATATTTTAAATAGCGACCGTGAATTAGCCATAATGACAGATGAAGCTAGACTAGAGGAATTCACGAGCGAATTCGCAGCCACGACCTAGTTGAAGAAAGTAAGCTTAAGTCACAAAGGAATTCACGGTGGGTGTCACGTCTAGATTCGTGACCACGACCGTGACTTTCATAGTGACAAAGGGGGGAACCAAAGCCACAACCACAACATGCCAAGTGTCTTAGGTTTCCATTTAAGATAAAAAAAAATAGCAAGGGCGAATATTAGGTTGCGACTGTGACTCAAGGAGTTGTAGCTTTCTCGCCAAACGGAGGAATTAGTGGTCTCAGTCGTGCCCAAGACATAGTCATCTTGCAACTGCGATTTTTGTAGTTGTTAGAATGCAACGACTATATGTTACTGGACAACCAATGGACAGTTGACATGTGGACTAGTCGTTATACTCAAACGGGGCTTTTCGCTGTAATTTTCAGTTCCTCAATATAAATTGAAAATTTGCGACCGCGAAATGGTAGTAGCGACCACGACTTTCACTTGACAAGCATTTAATGCTAAATTTGTCTAGCACATCTTAGAGATTTGTTGATAGTTTTAGACCAACTTCTCTTTGGTGGTCATTTCCTATAAATACACCACCAAATGGACTTGATTGCAAGATGATAACCATTGATATGTGCCAAAACTCTTACTAAATTAATTCTCAACTTCAACTCTTTATTTCTTTGTACATAGTTTGGTGTGAGTTTTAAACACCTTGAGTTTGGGTTTGAGAGTGAGCCCTTGTATAGAAAACTCTTGTTTAGGTTTAAGAGTTAACCTAGTTGTAAAACTCTTGTATAGGTTGAATGTGAGCTTTGGGAAAACACTTGTAAGGTTTAGTATGAGCCTAAAACATTAGGTTGAGTATGAGCCTTGGGAAAACACTTGTAAGGTTTGGTGTGAGCCTAAATACTAAATTGAGTGTGAGTTTGTAAAACACTAGTGATTAAGTGAAACACCCAATTGGCGAATTGGGGAATGAATATAGGGTTGGTTAATACCCGAACCACTATAAAACTCTTGTGTTCATTTTTCTCCTACTCTTTCTCTAATCTTTCATTCTTGTGTGCTTCCTCTAAAATCAAAAATTCAAATTTGTCACCAATTCAACTCTCCCTTCTTGGTGCACTAGGGCCAACAATTTGTTAGTGCCTTAGCATAGTAAGAAGTAAATCTCTGATAGTCTTTCTATTGTTAAAGTAAAATATATGGTTGGTGTTTTTGTTTATTTAAATCATTTGGATAAAACAACTTCTTTTAGACTATAATATTATTATAGATCATATGGCTATCAAGTTCGATAACACTATTGCTATTAACTTGACCAAGAATCCTATCCAATACTTTAAGAGCAATCATATAGATATTATACATCAGTTTATTAGACATTATGTTAATAATAGAGATGTGCTTAAATTTATGAACACCAATTATCATTTGGTAGATATTTTTACGAATCCTCTTTATGATGAAAGGATGCAAGTCATAAGAGGGAACTTGGAATGATTGATGGCTACCTCTTATAAGAGATCAATGATGGTACTTTCTATCCTTAGCTATCTTGTTGATATACTGTATTGCTATGTTCCATTAATTAAAAATTGATTTTCAAATGACTTACAAAAAATTGAATTGAGCTAAATCACCATTTAAGGTTTTTTCCTTGAGATCGAATTTTTTATTAACTCAAATAGAAAATTTGTTCAATTAACGTTTTTAAGGTCGTAATTCTTCATAAGTAAGGGCTGGAAAATAAGTACAAGAAGTGTATTTAAGCTTGCATGCTTTGAAAAAAGATGAAAATGGTAAAAATTTTACTTTTAAAATGGCCTTGTACAAGCCTTGAATGGCCCTATTCACCCAAATGAATGGTCCAGTCAAAGGACATGGACAACTTAGTTCTTAAAAGTGAATGGCCTAGCCCTTTACTTTGAATACTCATTCACTGCATTGAACAGAGGTTCCATTTCTAAATGGACCTATTCACTTTTGGAGATTTTAAAAAATAAAATTATTTTTATAATGATCCATTTCACTATAGTGAACGATATATTCCAATGATAAAAATTATAAATATTAGGCACTATTTTGAGAGTTGCATATAATACTCCATTATTTTCATTCCTTACACACTTTTCCACTCTTCTCCTCTTTTAAACCCTAATTTCGATCACTACTAAATACTCCTTAACTAAATCTCTTCCAAATTAAGATGCTGACGAAGAAACTTTCCTCTAAAGGAAAGCACCCCAAACTAAAATCCTTTTCCTCTAACCCCTTAGAGATGATCCTATTAAGGAGGATATACACCTTAAAGACATACTTAGGCTAATTACTTATCCTCTAAAGAAGCCAAAACCACAAGGGATAAGGGAGAAATCTCCAACACAAAGAAGAAGGGTAAGGAAAAAGTTGAGGTAAAGACAAATCACAAATAGAACACCTTAAAGAAGGCTAGTCCTATTGCTCCATTTGTACAATCCGTTTTAATATATCATAAAAAAGCCCTCATAAGAATTAGGCTCACCTGTAAAGAACATAAGGAGAGGGGATACCTAATGATAAGAAAGTATATGTTCAGTATATGAGATTTATTAACTTTGAGTCTCTCAAGCTAGTTAGACTATTTCAAAAGGCAATGGACTTGTTTGGTAAAATTGGATGGGAGAAATTTATGCAAATCAAGGAAGAACAAACTAACCTTAGTGCATCTTTGTAAGGCTTTATGAGCAAACTAATAAAAAAGGGATCATAACAAATGGCTATTTAATTGTAAGGATGGCAATATACCTAAATCTCATCGACCTTGCTTTTAATGGCATCTACAAGATCTCCAACATTGGTAAGAACATGATTAACCATAAGATGTTCATTGAAATGATTACAAAGACAAGCAATAGAGCTCTTCACCTAATAAAAAAGGGTGAAGTGCCACCTCCTTTAAACAAAGAATGAGAAATGTTTTAAGACATTGATAAAGATGTTCTAAGAGGGATTAAAGCCTTTAAAGGTGAAAGGAGCAAGGAACTAATAGCTTCCATCTACTCCACTTTACCAAGGTACCTATATTACTCATTTGCTTCCTATCCCGAAGTCCATGGAGGTAAGCATGCAAAAGGGCTTTGATGAAGGTAATACAAATTGTAGAAATTTTTAAAAGTCGATATGATTGGTTTGGAAATATTGAGAAAATTTTGAGTGTCCTCAAGAATCACATCAAGATACTGATGTCTTCTATTGATGAGCACTCTAATGATAATCTAACCAACTATGAGCCCAGTTAAGGATGTGCAAAAGGTATGATAGAAGCTTAAGGGAAAATATCTTGAGAGAAGAGGATGAAGCACTAAGAAAGGAAGAAGAAGAAGGTCTGGAAAATAAAGATGATAAAAGAAAGAAAGATAGCTTTAGAGTTCTTATTCTCTCCACATCCCTAAACTTGGAAAAATCTACTCCTAACTTCTCAATCCAAATTTCTCATCCAATTTGACATTATTTTTTATTCATAGACATTTAGTTGTCAAGTAATTAGACAATAGTTGAATTTCAAAATGTGCTCTCTCTTATACTTTTGCTTCAATAGATGAACGAATTGAACTTGATCATATTCTTTGCCTCTTATATTCTTTTTTTTTTCCCCATATTTTTGTTGATATCAAATGGGAAGTAATATTAGGTTTATAAACTTGTTAACTTGGACTTGACATGATTGAATTGAATCAATCTTAAAATTATATATAGATTAAGGGGGAGTTAACTTGATTTTCATTCTTTTTAAACCTTGTATTTGTCATCATCAAAAAGAGAGAATATTGAACCTTTGGTTCATAATTCTTGTTTTAATGATAGAAAACATAAGATGTACTAACTTTAGTTGCAAGTGTTTGCATATAATTTTAGGCCCCTTAATGGTTCATTCAAAAGTTTTATAAGTCTATGCAAGTAAATTGAAAGGTCAAGGACTCCCAGTTATTGATTAAGAAAGAAACAAAATTAATGAAGGACGAAAAAGCAAGAAGAATAAAATAGGGTAATTTGCCTTGTAGAATGGCCCTCTGTGTGTGTGTTCATACAAATTGTGATATAACTAGACTAATTAAAGAATAAAATAATTATTGAGCTAAAAGGATATAACGAGAGCATACCTTTCTTTGCTTCTTTAGAAATGACTATTGAATCAAAAGCTGAAATAATTATCAAATTGAAAGTTTTGAATTATGTAAATAATTAATAATAATATAATTATGAACTTATTTCGTTAAATAATGTGATTAAAAATAATTTAAGATTTATAACTTTTAGCAAACTTTCAAATTAAACATATTCATAATCTAAAAAATAAAATAAAATAATAGTTGCGCAACACTCATATTTGTAATTAATGCTTATTGGCGTGAGCTATAAAGGACTGAGATTCGATAGACTTACCTTTAAATGGCCATGGTATGCAGATTGAATGGTAGCCAGGAACTGTTCCTTTGGTGTATTACTTTTGTTGCGCATATAATCTAAGAATTCGTTAGCTCCAAAGCAGAAAATATACATGGCTTTAGAAAGTTTCTTAGTTGTTGCTTTCGGACCTCTTGCCTCTGTGACGTTTCCTACGGCACTTGTGAATTGTTGAATTTGCTGCGATAGAGGCACAACTGTTTGCTGCAATGCTCAACAAATTTGAACAACCAATTAATCAATAGTGTATAATTTTATCAACCAATTCATAAATCATAGCCCATAGAAATGTAGGGCACTCAAATGACAATCTGTTTAACGTTTGGCCAAACATATCGAGTTCTTGAATGGTTATTGACCTTAGTCCAGTGTTTTTAAAATTCCAAGGGTATTAAATTGATTAGTTGAGTGACTTTTAATTCAATCATTTTGATCAGTTTAATGTATTTTATTTTAAAAATATTTAAATATTAAAATTATAATTAAGTAATAGAAAATTATTTCAACATTTAAATTTTAAGTAAGAATGCATATTTTAAAAAAATTAAATTTTTCATAAAGCTATGTAGTTTTTATTTGAACTGATTTAATCTGTTTCATTAATTTTTAATTAATTTTCTCCGTTTCGATTAATTTTTTAATTGATTTTGATTAATTTTTTATTTTGACCCTAACAAAATCAATCAATTAATTTGTTCTTGATTTAATCATTTCAATTAATTAATTTGATATGGTTTAATTATTCTAAAAACACTACCACTATTCCTTGATATATTTGGCTTAAATCATATTCTTTTTGAAAAATATTTGGATTAAAATTAAAGGCTTTGTAATAAAATATTTATAGAGAGTGAGACTATCATAATTTGAATTAGAGGAGATAAATGGGTAGAGTTATTTTGAATTATCATGGGTTAGACTGAATTATCATATCAAAATACAAAAAGATATTTGAATAATTATCAAATTTGTGTTCGATTCACTCATAATATTAACTTTCTAAATACAAAAATATTTATTTTGATTTTAAAAATTTTAATATTCTTAATAATTTAAATTAGATCAAATTCGTGATAATTTGAGCAAATAAGTCGGACAAAATCAGTTTCATATTACATTAATTTCCCGGTCTCTTTCAATTTCGGATCAAACCTTCAATAATTAGTCTCAGTTTTTAAACTAAACAACTACCATTAGTCCTCAATTTTTTTTTCCCATGATATTAGTTCCAAAATGTTCATATATGCAGCTATATCCAAATTTTTAGTTACTACAGGACTGTTTCATTTAAAAAATTAACTAAAGGTTAAGAAATTTGTTTGGTAAATAGTGAAAAATGAAAGTCCAATAGTTAAAAAAGGTGCGTAGTTTCTTCACAAAGTGATCAAAGTGTAATCAAGTTAAGAAGGTGTTAACTAAACATGTAGAAATTCGTCTAGTGTTCAATAAGGTGGTAGGGTGTAGCTTGTTTATACGTAGTGAATTCATCTTGTCAGTTTGATTAAGGGTACACTAATTCATGCCGAAACGGGAGAATTAGCAAATGAAGAAAAATATCTCTCATATTAGCTCCATTTGCTTTGTCAAAAAAACATTTTTCATATTTTTCTTTGTTTAATGCATGCAAAAAAATTAATCAACAGAAAATATTTTCTGATCAAAGAGAAAATTAAGTTATTTTCAAGAAAATGACTTTTCATTTTAAAAAATAAAAAGTCATTGATGGATTTTGATAAAATCATCTAAATGAAAAATAAGTCATATAAACATATGTATTTATTATTACCCATCAATTTATATATCTAATTCTATATTCAAATCCCAAAAAAAAGTAGAGTAAATGATAGGAAACCTGATTATATAACAACTAGGGTAAATGACAAAAGTGAAGACTCATACTCACCCACGTTTTGGATCCAGTTTCATCAAGAATGCCAGACCCAGCAGAAGCAAAGTTCATACCTCGTTGAATCTTCTTCTTAAAATCAATGGATGGGTGGTGTAGAAGGTAGAGAAAAGATGTGGGACTCTTCTTAAAGCCAAACTTCATGGCTAATTGATCACCAATGTTGTAGCCATTGCTCAACCTTTCCGTTGGCTTTTAGTGTGGAAAATCAATCCCATTATATGGAAAATCAGCTCTTGCATACGAATATAAGAAATTGTTAGTCCCAATATCAATGATTGAGTCCCCAAATATGAATATTGCTAGCAAATTCCGCTTATATGCACCTACAGAGTTAATGGCGATAGATAGGAATATAGAAAATAGAAGAACATAAGAAGAAATTTTACGTATCTTTGCCATGAGGAAATAATAGCTAGCTATCAAAGGTTATTCTCTAACACTCCTTGCCTTTCTAAATTCTTAGAATCTCTCTTCTATATGAAAATATAGATCAGCAACATGCGCATGATTTTATTAGACTAAGCAGCCGTATAAACCAGGAAAAAGCATTGTAGATGGCATTGTCTTGTTATATATATATATATATCGGGTCTCATTAATTATAAGACAGACAGCATGATTAGTCGGGCCGATTTTTCTACTGTTAAGCAATTAATTGTTGTATTAATTATACGCAGGAGTATCTCAATTACTAATTAAATAATAATTTGTTTTGGTCTTTATCTTTGTCAAGAAGCGCGTCAAGTCGCCAAGCATTTTTATATAACATTACAATACGGCAATGATAAATTGGGAAGTAGCAACTACGCTGGGTTCTCAATATTTTTTTTTTTATTTTTTTCTTATGTTTTCTCAACTTTTTTTTCCCCTTGTTTGCTTGTTACAAGGAATTTAATGCATTCCATCATTTATATGTGTGTATGGACAAAATCATCTTTAAATATAATTATTGGCTTAATTTAGTTTTGATTGAGATAAAATTAGAGGTGGTAATTTTTAATCTAATTCAAAAATACAACCTAAACTTACTCGAAAAAAGTTGAGTTAACTCAAACCTTATTTGATCCGTGTCTGATTTGTGGATCAATCTAATTTGATTCGATCTTCACTCGACTCGTGGGTCTACTCTAATGATCAAATTTAAATTATTAAAAATATTTTAAATTTAAAATTAAGAATATTTTAATTTTATATAAACTTAAGTGAAATACATATTTAATTACATATAGTCATTTATTTAAAAAAATCATTTATATTCTACTTATTAAACATTAACTAAAAATAAAAATTTTAATATAAAATTATATTTATGTAAAATCTATCTAATAAAATGATTTTTTAAAGAAAATTATTTTTCACAAATTATGAAAAATATTACACAGATAATAAAGAATCCAAATATATATTTTAAAATATATTTTTAAAAAATGAATAATAAATTATCCTAGTTGGTTATAAGTGAACTCGAATGACATAATTTAAATTATTAAAATATTTATAATTTATTTAAAATTAAAAAATATATTTTTATTTTTAATTCTATATGAACTTAATTTAGTTATTTATTTTTATTATATATACTCATTTGCTTAAAGAAATAAACTCTATTTACTATATTTAATTTATTAAGTATTTAAACAAAAACAAAAACTTTTAATCAAATTCTGTTTATATAAAATTTCTCTGATTATTAAATATTTTTTGACAAAAATTATTTTTGTAATAAATTATGAGAAAATATCATATAAATAATAAAAAATCTAAATGAAGAATTTTAAAAAAAAATGAATAACAAATGGCTCAATTCAAAATATTATTTTTAATTTTAAACTTAAAACTCGATACAAAATCTTTTTTATATGTAAACGAATGATTCGAACTCAATTAGACTAAAAAATAATACGACCCGAAAATCATGAAACCTGAAATGAACCAGCACGACCCATTTACTTTCTCTAGATAAAACTCATAAATTGCAACTTTGTGTTTTTACAAATCATTCTAAAATTATTAAATTTAAAAATTTATTAATTAAATATAATAATTTGTTGTATGGTAAGATATTCTTAAACTTTAATTAATATATTTTCTCTTTTTATAGTCTAACAAATTAACGGAAGATTATTCTTGTCATAGCCTTTAAAATTTAAATTCAAATAGAAAAAATAAAAATATATTCTATTATCACTTGACTCAATATATATTAATAAATATGATCATTAATATATTTATGTTTTAATTTATGTTTATTATTTTCCATCTTCCTATGTCCCTCAGCTTATATGAGTAGTGGGTAATTATTAAACTTACGTAATACTAGATGATTTCTCAGGTGTTTTTGCAAGAAAAAATATTACATACTTCCTTCATTCCAATATAACTGATGCTTTAAGGTATTTCACTCAAATTAAGAAACTATTAATTAACCTTAAATTTAAGATAAAAAATGATTAATTAAGACTAAATTACCCTTGATTTTAAATTAAATGACTTTAAAATTCTACATAATATTAATAACTTTGGATTGATGAGTATAAGGGCAAAATTGAGAAAAAATTTTAAATTTCATTGATTGTATAAAAATAACAAATAAATAAAATTTTAGATTTTCTCTAAATAGTCAAATATATAGGAACGGAGGGAGTAATAATTAACATAGAATTCATAAGACACTATTTATAGTATTCGATAATAATTAGTATGTGTAGTGCATGATTTTTGATATCATAATATAATTTTTTTAATTCAAAAGACATGAAATTAAAAATATATTCAAAATGTTTTACAATTCAGTTTTTTAATCTATACAATTTAAAATATGAACATGTTCATGTATGTTTCAAAATAAAATAAAGTGAAACAAAAAATGAAAAAATTTTAATTTGATCAATAGTTTTTCAGAGTCTGTGAAATAAATAAAAAGATAACAAAAACTATTTATATTTCAAATATAACATTTCATAGTAGCATTTTAGAGAGAGGAAGATGAAATTCGATATACATATTATGGCAATATATCATTCATGTCTTATCATTAGTTAAAAAAATCATAACTAACATTATATTGTATCTATTCTACAAATTAGCATATATTAGATTAATAAATCGATTTTTAATAAGTTAATTGACTCTCCAAATACCCCTTGTAAACTTTGCAAGAAGCTCCTTCATCCAAATCTAACCTAAAATTGTGAGTTGCAAAAACTTTCTTGATTTAACTAGCATTAAATATTTGAGCAATCTCTCAATTGTTTCTTCCATATTCAAAAATTGCATCTATCAGACGTGAATTCTTTACTTCCAATGATAATTGATTATATTTTGAAGCATTACCTATCTTTACATTTGAATGTGGCTTAACTTTCAATAATCCTTTAGCATAGACAAAGAACTTAAAATTAATGGTAAAATCAGTTAATAAAAAATAGTTGAAAAAAAAAAGTGTCCTAAAAATACTATTCATAAGGGAATTACAATGAAACTTCTAAGCAAATAGAAAACACACTAAGAATAAAATTATATTTATTCAAATGGAGTGAAAATTATAAATTTCTACAATATCATTCTATTTTACATAAATCGACATTTAAAAAAAATAACAATCTCTTCAAATTTTCATATAAATATAAGGAGAGCTGTATACATCAAATAACTTATTTGGTCATTAGCTATTTTTAATTAATTTATCCCTGATGATAAAATTAATGAGTATCTAATTTTTAATTTCTTAATAATTTAAGTATGAAAAATAATCAATTTTGACTTAACAACTCTCAAATCATCTTTTGTTGAATGTGTTTCAAATAAATTTGAGTTTATAATGCAATAAAAACTAGACTAGAATATTCTCGAGGACTTTGGCTGCCATTTATTGCACTTCTTGGCGATTCTGTTGGTATGTTTGTCGACAAACATCAAGGTAATTTGCCTTTTTTTGAATCTTACTCAAATTTTTATCGGACTTTTAGAGAATCAGTTAGCGTATCTATCAATAAGTTCTTACAGTTTTAGAAGTTTGATGGCCCACTATTTTCCTTATTTTGCTTGCATTCTCGCAATGTTCTTGTTCTAATCATATTTTGTTGGTTTATCTGTTGCAACTTCTTCAAAAGTTTTATTTAGAAGCCACAATGTGTCATTGACATTTCCATGGTTTTGAGGTGAATAACTTTGTTAAATTTCAATAATAGTATTCTTTTAGACATTTATTTATCATTAATTAGTGCATGCTGTACATATTCTGAAGTAGATGTAGTTTTTCAAAAATGATATCACACACATGTGTTGATGGTATGAAAGAACAAATATTTGTAACTGGAAAACTTTGGTAGATATTTGAATTTAACCTATCAGTGTTGTCTCTAGTACGATCTGCAGTCCATTTAGGAGCTTATAAGGTTCATAATGGTAATAGTTGAGAGCATGCGATGGAGAAATTTTTGCCCGATCATGAGAAAATGCAAGCTCATGAGCAATCAAAGTTAACATTTGTTGTTTAGGACTTCATTAATATGTTGAGGAGACATGTGGACATCTCTTTGAAATTGATGCTAAATCTAGGGCCAGCATTTTCTAGGAAAATCATGGATCTAGGAAGAGGAATCTAATATTAATTATTAGATCCACTCTTATTTTTTAGTAAATTAGCCCAAAAATTCTCTCATCTCTATCCTCGCTTTTTATATATTATTGGTGTAACTATAAACGAAATTATTATAATATTTTATTTCATGTAACTTCTTAAATATATACTGATTTTGAATCTATAATTTTAGAATAAATATTTCTACATTAAAAAATCACATAAGATATTGAAGCATACAATTTTTGAAAATAGTACAAATTTAAGATTCTTTATTTCTTTATTTAATATTTTTCATTCACTTATTCCATTTAGGTATTGTATATTCTTAAATGTTTAAGATTATACACTTATATTTTTTAGGTTTAATTTAAGAAATTCAACGCCCCTAATTCTTAGAGCTATATTTTTGCATTTTTGAATTTTAATTTGATCATTAACAACATAACGAAATAAGTTAATGAATAAAAATTCTTTATTAATAAAGTCTAAAATGTTTAATGATTTTTTATTTTCTAATTCTATTTATTATTTCTTATTTTAATTCTTTTTTATTCTATTATAGATTTCATATTTTCTACTTCATCAAGAATGATATATTTATTCAAATTAATAAAAATTAATTTTACGTTAACTATTGACCAACGAAATAAAAAAGAATAGTTGTTATTATCAATTATAATTATGTAATTTTTTTATTCAGTACAAAATCACCTTTTTCAAAGCTTGAAAATATTAGTAATACTGTTGCTATTGTATTCACCTGTGAGTTTTCTCTCTTTTTCTAATGCAGGTAGTCTATATTGAATTCATATTTCTTTTAAATCTTAAATCATCTTTTTTTGTATTAAATTTTTATTGTTTGGTTCAACTTTCTCATAATTTTAAATTTATTAATTCAAAATTACTCTATATTATCTTCAATTTACTTATTAAATTGTGAAGAAAAACAATTTAAAGTTACTATGCAAAATTTGATGTGATAATGTCGCTAGGATATATGAGATATCTAATGTGAAAGATCATTTTCTCAACCAAATTTTTACTAACTTTATCATTACTTAACCCTTTTCGTCTCACCTAACTCAAATTTTTTTGTATAATTTATGCAACTAATGAATAATTTTCTTCCTTCTATTTAAGCTTGAAATTTATTTGTGACGAAGCTAAAGAGATATTTTCATACCAGAAAGAAATAAAAAAAAAATTATCAAAGGTGGGTTATATTTCTTTGTGTGTGTCTGTTCTCTGTGTGTGTGTTTAGTGAAGTTCTTTTAATTTTAATGGAAAGCAAGTATTTCACATGGATCTTCCTTTTGCAAATTTATTTTGATATGCTCTAGTAGAATTTTATTGCATATATTTAAATAGTCAAATCTAAAAGCCGAGCACCAAGACCTTTAGTTAGATTTGCAAGGCAAAATACTATTTAATTTCTCCATTATGTAGCAATGATTTAGGTTGAAATATGGATTTTACATAATCTTTATGATGATTTTGTATTTATATGATGTTCTAACATGCTTTGCTATTTTTGATTGATATACTGCTAAATACTTATTGCTTAAAGTTTAATTTGTTTTGCTGAAAATACAAGCTATGTATACTAAATATACTTGGGAATGTCTTTTGTTCTTATTTATTTTTGTAATTTTTAGAATTAAATAATAAGATTAATGTGTGTGTGTGTGTGTCTATTATTAATAGAATAATTGTTTAGCTCATCATCTTGGTTTTATTAGATTTAATTTATAGCATTATAAACTCAAATTTATTTCAAACACATTCAACAAAAGATGATTTGAGAGTTGTTAAGTCAAAATTGATTATTTTTCATACTTAAATTATTAAGAAATTAAAATTATAAACTCATTAATTTTTTTGTGTGGGATAAATTAATTAAAAATAACTAATGAACAAATAAGTTATTTAACGTATATAGCTCTCCTTGTATTTATATGAAAATTTGAAGAGATTGTTAATTTTTTTTAAAATGTCAATTTATGTAAAATAGAATGATATTATAGAAATTTATAATTTGCACTCCATTTGAATAAATATAATTTTATTCTTAGTGTGTTTTTTATTTGCTTTGAAGATTCAGTGTAGTTCCCTTATGAATAGCTTTTCTAGGACACTTTTTTTTCAACTATTTTTTATTAACTGATTTTACCATAAGTTCTTTGTTTATGTTAAAATATTATTCAAAGTTAAGACATTCAAATGTAAAGATAGGTGATGCTTCTAAATATGATCAATTATCGTTGAAAGTAAAGAATTTACATTTGATAGATGCAATTTTGAATATGGAAGAAACAATTGAGAGATTGCTCAAATATTTAATGCTAGTTAAATTAAGAAAATTTTTGCAACTGACAATTTTAGGTTAGATTTGGATGAAGGAGGTTCTTGCTAAGTTTACAAGGGGTATTTGGAGAGTCAATTAACTTATTACAAATCAATTTATTAATCTAATATATGTAGTTTTGTAGAACAAATACAATATAATGTTAGTTATGATTTTTTTTAACTTATGATCAGACATGAATGATATATTGCCATAATATATTTATCTAATGTCATCTTACTCTCTCTGATATGCTACTATGAAATGTTATATTTGAAATATAAATAGTTTTTATTATCTTTTTATTCATATCACAGACTCTGAAATATTGCTGATCAAATTGATTTTTTTTTCATTTTTTGTTTCACTTTATTTTATTTTGAACCATACATGAACAAGATCATATTAAATTTTATAGATTAAAAAACTGAATTGTAAAACATTTTGAATGTGTTTTTAATTTCATGTCTTTTGAATTAAAAAAGTTTATATTATGATATCAAAAATCTTGCACTATACGTAATATTTATTATCAAATATTATAAATAGTGTCTTATGAATTCTATATTAATTATTACTTCATTTGTTCCTATATAACTGATTATTTAGATAAAATCTAAAATTTTATTTATTTGTCATTTTTGTACGATCAATGAAATTTAAATTTTTTTTTTCAATTTTGTCCTTATACTCATCATTCCAAAGTTATTAATGTTATATAGAATTCCAAAGTCATTTAATTCAAAACCAAGAGTAATTTAGTCTTAATCACTCATTTTTCTCTTAAATTTAAGGCTAATTAATAGTTTCTTAATTTTAGTGAAATACCCTAAAATGTCCATTATATAGGAACGGAGAAAGGATGTAATTTTTTTTTTTTTTTGCAATAACACTTGAGTAATCATCTAATATTACATAAGTTTAATAATTACCCACTATTCATATAAGCTGAGGGACATAGGAAGATGGAATTGCATGGGAAATAATAAACATAAATTAAAACGTAAATATATTAATGATTATATTTATAATATATATTGAGTCAAGTGATAATAGAATATATTTTTATTTTTTCTATTTGAATTTAAATTTTAAATGTTATGACAAGAATAATCTTCCATAAATTTGCTAGACTTAACATAAATAAATCTACTTTGATTGATCAAAAGAGAAAATATGTTAATTAATGTTTAAGAATCTCTTACCATAAAAAATTATATATTTAATTAATATTTTTTTTAAAATTTAATAATATTAGAATCATTTGTAAAAACATAAAGTTGCAATTTATGAGTTTTTTTTAGAGAAAGCAAATGGGTGGTGTTAGGTTATTTCAGGTCTCATTATTTTTAGGTCGTGTCATTTTTTAGTCAAATTGAGTTTGGATCATCCGTTTACAGATTTTGCATTGAGTTTCGAGTTTAAACTTAAAAATAATGTTTGGAGTTGAGTCGTATCATTTGTTATTCACTTTTTAAAAATTCTTCATTTAGATTATTTATTATTTATGTGATATTTTTTCATAATTTATTAAAAAGTAATTTTTTAAAAAAATATTTTTTAATCAGATAAATTTTATATAAATAGAATTTGATTAAAAGTTTTTGTTTTTGTTTAAATAATTAATAAATTAAATATAGTTTATTTCTTTAAGCAAATGAGTATATATAATAAAAATAAGTAACTAAATTAAGTTCATATAGAATTAAAAATAAAAAATATTTTTAATTTTAAATAAATTATAAATATTTTAGTAATTTAAATTAGGTCATATGGGTTGATTTGTAGCCATCTAGGATCTTTTGTTATTCATTTTTTAAAAAAATATATTTTAAAATATCTATTTGGATTCTTTATTATTTGTGTAATATTTTTCATAATTTGTGAAAAATAATCTTCTTTAAAAAATCATTTTATCAATAGATTTTACATAAATATAACTTTATATTAAATTTTTTATTTTTAGTTAAATGTTTAATAAATTGAATATAAATGATTTTTTAAATAAATGACTATATGTAATTAAAATAAGTATTTCAATTAAGTTTATGCAGAATTAAAATATTATTAATTTTAAATAAATTTAAAATATTTTTAATAATTTAAATTTGACCATTAGAGTTTACTCAAAGTTGAGTGAAGATCCAATAAAATTATATTGATCCACAAATTAGATTTGGATAAGATAAGATTTGAGTTTGGTCAACTTTTATCCGAGTAAGTTCATATTACATTTTTGAATTAAATTAAAAATTACCACCTGCAATTTTATCTCAATCAAAACTAAATTAAGCCCATAATTAAACTCAATGATGATTTTGTCCATACACATAAATAATGAATGCATTAAATTCCTTGCAACAACCAAAGAAAGAAAAGAAAAAGTTTAGAAAACGTAAGGGAAAAAAAAAAAAACAAATATTGAGAACCCAGCGTAGTTGCTACTTCCCAATTTACCATTGCCGTATTGTAATGTTATATAAAAATGCCTGACGACTTGACGCGCATCTTGACAAAGTCAAAGAACAAAACAAATTATTATTTAATTAGTAATTGAGATACTCCTGAGTATAATTAATACGACAAGTAATTACTTAACAGTAGAACAATCCGCCTAACTAATGATGTTGTTTGTCTTATAATTAATGAACCCCGATAAATATATATAATATATATATAAAACAAGAAAATGTCATCTATAATCCTTCTATCAAGTAACCCTCGACAATCCTTAGATCCCTCTATAATTGCACAAAAATATCTCTCTTAAAAATCTCGCAAAAATCTCTCCTAAAAATTAGAGAAATTAGTTTCTTAAATAGTTTTAGAAAATGTCAAAAAAAATCTAAATCTAAGATAAATCTTTTAAATCAAATCTCCAAAATAAGTTAGAATCTTCTATGAAAATCAGTCTAAAAATTAGCTCTTTCCTCACTTAAACTCATCAGTCTCGAATTGGCAAACTGTGTTGGTGTCTTATCATTGCAAATTTTCTGTCGTAAATTGCACTTCGCTTCTTTTTACTCAAAATTGATGAATCTTACAAATTGATGTATAATCTTCTCTTTTTCAACTCTAATGCACTTGAAATATCAAATTTAAATTTTTTAAATATAAAAATCAATTAAAATTAGAAATGAAGCACAAAATGGGAGAAAATTATCACAACTAAAATATACACTTTTGTGCCTTATCAAATTTCTCTACACTTAAGACAATGCTTGTTCTCAAGCATAACTAACTCGAACTCAACAACCCATCAATTTTCTTCATCCCTTACTTTTTTAGTTTGTCATCAAACAATCTTGAATTACCAATCCACAATGAACTCAAGTCAAATTGCAATAATAATAATAAAAAAAAAAAAGGAAACATGCATTTCATAAATGAACTCTTTAAAACAAAGATAAGCACTTCTTTGCCTTCACAACTTATTTAAAATCAAATGCAACATGATTAAAATACCTTCTCAATGATTTCACTCAATCCGGTTAAGGTATCAATAAACTCTCAAATCAAAACAAGGGATAATATTACCATAAGCTTACCCATATATCATATCTCCACCACTTAAAATGTGTTCTATGCATAAAAAATCAAAAGGGTTTAAAATGGGTTTTAATAGGGTTTGGGTTTAGGTTTGATAAAAAGGGAATTTTAGGTGAAAAATTATTAAAGAAATTAATTTAATTGGTATGAATTCTAACCTTTTTGCTATTTAAATCAATTTTCTTTTCATAACACCAAAACTAGAGCAATCAAAATATTTTCTTTTCTTTTCCTTTCTTTTTCTTTTTATTATTCTCTAAATTGTTTTTATCCTTTTTACGCGAAAACAAAAATTAATAATGAATGCCTCTAGTTACTCAACATAAATTATAGTTAGAATGCTTTAGCAACTGTTTGAAGCAAAGGTAAACATTTGCAATGAATATTCCTAGTTACTAAGCACCAACATAAGGGAGTAGGATTTATATTTTTTTCTTTTTTTTCATTAATTTGCTCAAAATTGGTTCTCATTCTCATATCAATTCAATTAAATCATTCAATGAAAGGGTAAAGGAAAATTAAAAATGTTCAAGGTAAAATTAGTGTGGTGCAAACAAAAACAAAAAAGATTAAGGCTTAACTTAGCTTTGATAAGGGAATAACATGAGGGTAAGCTTTTGATGGGGTCAAAAAGACTAACTTAGATACCCTTTTTGCTTTTTAACACATGAACTAATTAATGTGGTATCAAAATGCATAATAAGGCTAGTTATATAATATGTAACCCAAGTTTGACAACACTCAACAAAACAAAATTGAACAATAAAGAATAGAATGCTCATAGCCTCAAAAGCTCACGATTATGGTTTACTTGTATTGAATCTTTCACATTTTTCACTCGAATTGATTATTAAAACAAAGAAATACTCATCTTAGTTGAAAATTTCATTTAATCATATTTGCATCCTATCATGCAATTTTTACCTCAAGGAAGAAAAATCATGATAATCCAAAATCATTTAAAACAAACACAAAAGGCAGGAATTTCAAAAATAAAAAGTTATCAAGCAAGGATAAAGATATGCCTAAGTCAAAGCATCATCAAAACCTTTAATCCCTCCCTCACACTTTAAACATACATTGTCCCCAATGTAGTAAACAAAAGTTTACCTAAACAGAAAATAAATTAATAAATAGAAAAAATGAAATTGAAGGGTAAAGGAAACTTCCTTGAATGGTGAGCTTTGGTAGGAGTGGAGCTCAAATGCGAAAAGGGGGAGTGGGAGGCTATGGTGTTTTCAAGAAGACTTATATGAATATGTTGTGGGCATGTCTTATGCTGACAAAAAAAATAAACAAAAGTAAACAAAACAAAAGACCTATGTCAATAAGTTATAGGCATGCCCTATGTTGATAAAGGGAAAAAACAAAATAGAAGATTTAATATGATAGACCATGGGCATGCCTTATGCAGACTAGCAAATAAAACATAAGAAAACACAATAAAAGATTTAATAGGATAAGTTGTGGCTACGACTTGTGCTTGCTAGTGAATGCTTCCATCTGGGCAATATGCACTTTCTAGTGAATGTTTCCATCTAGGCAATAAGTCGTGGGCATACCTTATCAAAAGTGTTTGACTTAATTTTTGTTCTTTTTTCCCTTTTTTTTGAACATTAGTTTTTGAACATGCCCAAAAGATATTAAACCATAGAAATAAAAAATGATTTAAAATTTAATGAAAATACAATTAAAGCATAAAATTAAAAATTAAAAAAATATTAGGTTGCCTCCTAACAACCATTTTTTTTTAAAGTCACTAGCTTAACTTTTCTTCTCTTTTTAAAGGATTTCATGAGTGGATTGATAGAAAATAGGTTGTTCCTTAAGCACCCTTTTCATCTTTTCTTATTAGAGTCTATCAATTTAGATGAAACAATCACAAATAAGTGTGAGTTTTCTCCGAAATATATATATATATCTATATATATATATATATATATATATATATATATATATATAGCTATATATATATATAGATATATTTAATGAGAGCAAAGATT